>QVTF01006172.1:0-145000 GCA_003573665.1 Oxygymnocypris stewartii
CTTTTCCAGCGCGAAACGACGACCGCAGCTGACATCTCATTCTGGTGTTGCGTTGCGTACAATAATATAATTTACACCACATTATAGACTTTATAAATGAAATAACATGTATACACACATTTATTTCCCCGAAAGAGTGCACAAAATCTGCGACAGCGGTGCTAAAGAAGCCCGTGCTTGTTGTGGAGAAGATTCACCGGGGACAGGCTCAACCCAGCGGTTAGGTAGAAAACAAATAACCCAGCGTTAAAATGACCCAGGGCAGTGTTCATTGTGGCAGGCATTTTGACTTAGTCTTAGTCTTTATCTTGAGACGAAAATGCTTAATAGTTTGTCACATTTTAGTCATTTGAGTCTTTCATCTTTTCGTCTAGTTTTAGTCGTCGAAAAGTCATTGCATGTTTGTCAACTCTTAGTCATTACTGTTAGTCAAACTGCAGTTACCAACATTTATTTTGGTAGCTATTTTATATGTAGTCTTCAGACAAAAATAGTCGTCAATTCTCTCTTTTGACCAAATCGATTAAACTTATGAGAAATTTGTAACAACTGTAATACATTAAAACATTTTGGTAGAGATACAAATTGAACTCATTTTTCAGATACAGTAGGTTTACTTAACAAGTATACATTTATTTAACATATTTTGTTGGTTAAAGGATTAGTTCACTTTCAAATTAAAATGTCCTTATAATTTGCTCACCCCCATGTCATCCAAGATGTTTATGTATTTCTTTCTTCAGTCGAAAAGAAATTAAGGTTTTGGTGAAAACATTGCAGGATTAGTATCCATATAGTTAGTTTCAATGGACTCCAAACGGTTGAAGGTCAAAAGTACACTTTCAGTGCAGCTTCAAATGGCTAAACGATACCAGACGATGAATAAGGGTATTATCTAGCAAAACGGTCATTTAAAAAATATATATGATATGCTTTATAAACACAAATGCTCACTTGTTCTGCGATGCGCGTCCGTCTCATCTCCTAACTCGTCCGACATCGTTGTTTACCTTGTAAACTCGTTGAGTTATAACTCCCTTTTTTTGTAAACGGCGTTCGACTTAGTATTTACACTTTCAACTTGTAAACACTTACTCTGTACTTCCGCCTACGTCAACCGGCCTTCAAATACGCACTTAGGAGGATGTAGCCTACGAATTGGGACGCAGCTAGAGACGCACATTTTGAAGGCCAAGACAGTTAACTTAGCCTATGGGATATTAGGTATGTATTTAGATATGTATTTTGAATGTCCGGTAATCCTCAAATAACATTTTAGTCCCGTCTATTCTTGTTAATGAAGACGCGGCATACATTTTGTCATAGTATTTATCATCAGATATTAATTTTAGCTGGTCAACATCTTGTCTTAGTCACAGAAAAAAGGTTAGTTGACGAATATATTTTTCCTCATAGTCTTCGTCGACGAAATTAACGCTGCACCTGGGTAAAATATTAAAAATAACCCAATAAAATGACCCAACAAGCTGAACCCAGCACCTAGGTACAAATATTAAAAACAACACAATACAATTACCCAACAGGCTGAATCCATGTGTGTGTGTGTGTGTGTGTGGTGTGTGTGTGTGGTGTGTGTGTGTGTGTGTGTTTTAATCAGTGTCTCTTTTTAAACCTTGAAAGCTTTGGTCACACTTTATTAGGAGAAAGATTACAAATCATTAATTGCTTATACCTATGGAATGTGGCAAATTCAAATTCCAACTCATGATTTGAAATAGTGCAACACATTCTGAATTGCATGTACCACTATAGTCACAAACATATGAACACACTTCCATATTCATCCGAACATATGTCCTGCATCAGTAAACATGAAGCAGGCTCTTTGGGCTGACAGAAGATCAGACCCTGCATGTGACAGACAGCTCTTACAGTAATGCACAATCGCTGTATAGACAGGTGCACATCTTCACACTGTCCTGGCTCATCTGTCACAGAGCGAAGAAAGAGACCCAGAAAAAAGGCCTGGGAAGAGGGAGGAGGGAACCGCTGTTTCAGGACTCCCTGAGGGTGGCTAC
Source organism: Oxygymnocypris stewartii (assembly GCA_003573665.1). Classification (NCBI taxonomy): domain Eukaryota; kingdom Metazoa; phylum Chordata; class Actinopteri; order Cypriniformes; family Cyprinidae; genus Oxygymnocypris; species Oxygymnocypris stewartii. The sequence continues at coordinate 2,040 of QVTF01006172.1, forward strand.
TCACTGACAAACCAGATCCAGCAGGCCCTGATGGCCTTGGCGGTGGTCCCCAGGTGCCCCGGAGGGTCCCTCTTGTGCTGAAGGTTGACAGCTGCTCTTTCCCCTGGGGTGAGACAGAGAGAAAGAGAGAGCAAGAGAGTGCTGCCTCGATTCATGTCTCCGCTACACACAAGAGCTGACAGGGTTCTCAGGGGGCAAGACTTTTGAGTGCAGACAAACAAATATATACAGTCACTTGAAAACGAACATTCAGTTTTATGGTTTAATGTAGCAGGCCTTAAATCCCATCACCAGCTTCTAAAATTTGACAATCAATCCTCAGATAACAGACTACACAGATTTTGCTCTGTTTTAATATTTATTTAACAAACTGAAAGCAAACATGTAACAGACAGTTAGAACCGTACAAGATAAAATATTAAACAATGTTCACTAAAAATACCAACTGCCCAACATGGTCTTTCATAAAGAGATTTGTCCAAATGTGAAAATTACTGTTTCCCCTCACTTGAAAATATCTGATTTTCATGAAACAGGTTACATTGGCATTTTTTATAATTGTCAAAAATGTTAAGGCCCAATATTCTCTCTCCTCACATTTCTATGTATAGTAAACACTTTTATCCACACTTTCTTTACATTCAACACATGCATTAGATCAGCTGATGCATTCCCTGGGAATCTAACTGTTTGACCTACAGAAACACCAAGGCAAAAACTATTTGGGTTATAGCCACCATTAATTGTAGGGCATGATCAAGGAGACACATTCAGATTAGTATTTTGTAATTGCAAATCTGTACATTTGAAATTGCTGAAGCAGAATATTAGATTACATGTAGATTTTATGAGTAATTTTTAAGAGTTACAAAAGTAATCTGTATTCACAAGATAAAGTTTTCCTTTATTATTCACCTTGTTATCTAAAGCATTTGAATTGATATTTATTGTACATCTAATGCTATATATTGTTTTTCAGCATTAAAGTCAAGGTAATCTTTGTGATCCAGGTAAAATGTCAGTTCTGCTCTGGCTAGACCAGGGGTCATCAACCTTTTCGGCGTGACTTGACATTTTTTATTTTTCTGGTTAACCACTGTGCCAATACACCCCCAACGTTCAAACATTTCTTGAACAACAGCTATACAGTGGGACCATACTGAACACCACTGTGTGTGTGAAAGACAAGGCCGATATATTAAAACCGTTCAGTTTAATCACCATTCTATCTTAATTCACACACAGAGATCAGAGATCACATTCAGAGCTCATAAACTTCTTGTCAGTGCTCTGCCACGCAACTTTTATTAATCGATAAGGACTTCGCTACTTTATTTTCTCAGCTTCATTGTTAATTGAGAGAGACAGATGCTTACAATTCTCACATCTCTCTCTCTCTCTCTCTCCTCTCTCTCTCTTCTCTCTCTCTCTCTCTCTCAAAATGGCCATATTTGAGAAAAAAACATTCAAGTAGTTTGCATCACTACTTTGATTTGATTGGCCATCTCAGTCATTTTGACATTGCGAGTGCTATTAGACCGCTGAGGCTTGATCTGAAGCACCTTTGTGCACATCCGTAGACTTGCGCTAGTTAAATCTTAATTTATTTCATGCGAAGTATACTACAAATACATTTATATCTTTAAGTGCTTAATAATATAATAATACAAATCCTCATCAATACTTACATTAAACACATTTTAGGCTTAATATTAGGAAATGTACATTATGCACAAGTAGTACTCCAAATACATTTTAATTACAATTGTTATATCAGTAAGGCTTGAGTGATATGTCAGTACATATGTTAATAGATTTGAACTATACTTAGTATGAAATTAATTTATTTTAAATATATTACTTTTTTGACTAGGGATGTCCATCAAAAGAAGTAGATTTTTGTTTTTTTATATATAACACAAGCACACTTTTCAATCTTATTTTAGGGGTGAACTATCCCTTTAAATATATATTATTATATAGAACAAGTGTAGTAGTGTATTGTGTATCATTCTGCAGTATATGATACACTGTAAAAAAAAAAGAAAGAAAAGTTTACTTATCTTAAAATCTCAAGGCAACTTGCTGCACTGCTTTTTTGAGTTTACTCAACTTTGGACCAAGTTGTTCACTCAACCCTAGTCACTGAGTAAAGTCACATGTCTCTTTTTTGTTCAGCTAACACAGTTGGATTTGTTAAAGACTTGTAATGCTTTTCCAATGTGTCTCAAATTATGTTCTGTGAACTTTTTTAATTGTTTACAAATGACAAATATAAATAAATAAGTTAGTCTAATAAATAGACGATATTGTCGTTGTTTGTAAAACGACTTACAAGATTAAGATATCCAGAAAATGGACAAAAGAAGTTGAACATACTCTAGGCCTCAAAACTAGACACTAACCTGGCATGGTGGCAATCAACAAATGTTTAAAAGACGAGCGCTTTACATCACAGTACAACAAATAACTAACAAAAAAGATATACCAACAACAAAACGTTTAAATGAAATCAGCAAATAGCAAACCTATTATCCTATAACAGTAACTGCTTAATTTATTCATGCTGCAATGCATGCTGGGAACTCACAAAGCCTTAACGTTTCAACAATATGAAATTATTTGTTCAGACAACTGTGACTAGTTGGGACATCATTTGGGGAAATGTTGTTGGTTTTTGTCAGGGTTTTTATGTAGTTTCAAGAAAATTGCATTTTTTAGTACATGAGACTCAGAGATTTTGTAAACTGGAAAATATGCAGTTGCATTTTATACAGTGTATATGACTCCACTGCAAATCTTTACCAACGCCTTGATATACGGGACCTTCCCATCAGTTCTGGAGGAACAGAGGAGCCCAAGCTGTCTTGGTTTGTGGACCGACAGCATTAATCTACTGTAGAAAACTCTCTCAGGATTCATCACAGATAGGTGGAGAGAGCGCAAACACCCATCTGTGCAGATTTCTCTGAGCATTAGTGATTAGTTTCCCTCAACTGATTGCTGACAATTAATGTTGATGGGGCGGGACGCGGTTCCTCCTCCACTCTCCTCACCACCCTGACAGATAATGAAGGAGGAGTCTGATTGGTCAGGACAGCACATATCAAATCAAATATGATATGAAACAGACATTCTCTGTGGTTTGGACAGTTACAACTTGCACTGATATTCTCCAAATTAATATTTACCGTAACCCAGTAGAAATGGTGTAAATATTCCTCACTGATGTACAATGAAAAAGGGTTTTGTTAATGAAGACCATGTGTTTAAATTGAACTTAAGTCCTGTGCTATATCTTCATGCGGGTTGAAACAAACTCACATAAATGCATAAAGCAAATCTGAGATGAATGTGCAATATTTCTGTTATGAATGTGCAATTACTGACAAGACTTTGTTCAGCAATTAAGTTAATGTACTGTGTGAGAGGAACTACAAAATACAGACAGATGTGGCTTCCGGATCTTAAATAAAGGGTTCAGGCTTGGAAACAGCCTGAATTAACTAGGTAAAGAAATAATTTGGAAGGAAGGAGTGAGGTGATCATGTAGTCATTTGTAGATCCATAATGTGGTTTCTTATTTGAAGCAAAGTTACTAATATGCACCCCACCCCCCCCATGAATTTTTATGAATTAAAAGATACTGAGAATGAACCCAAAAGGAGCAGACTACATAATATTATGTTACCCAGTTAAACAGCACAAAACACACACATCCCATGTCAATCTAGTCACATACATAGCCATAATTCAATCCAAAATCTGAAATGAGCTCCACTAATGTAATTTTCACCACGCTGCAGACACAGTATCCCAATGTTTATTCTCAACGACAGGTGGACAAGCCAAAAAGGTAGGCCTTGGGGCATTTATCCAACTTCTCACTGTTTCTTATAGCCTTTGACAATCTCTTTACCACATTTCCCAGCTCTACAGCAGTCAGGGTCAGTAAGATTGAGTTTGCTCAAGAAAAAGGGTGCGTAAGGGGATTTCAGCCAGCAATTATCCTCTCTCCTGGGTTTCTAGTGTTTCATTCTTTTAGTTAGTGGTGCTTTATGATTAAATATGTTGGCTTTTAGGGATTTTCTCCATTAAGATGTTTAAGTAAACAAAAATGTGCCTTGTCCAGTTTTTTTTTTTTTTTCACTACTGTAGCCTAACCTTAACCCTACCTATATCCTAATCTTAACAGCAGCAAATGTCATCCACATTTAGCAGAAAACATGTATGTTCATTGTATTATATGTTTAAGTACTTAAAGCACATTATATAAAGTTGCACCATCAATCTTATTTGAATAAGCTCAATGAAAATTCTGTCATCATTCCAAATCTACATGATTTTCTTTTAGATATTTTTTGAAGGATGTTCATGTTGTTGTTTTCCATGTAAAGAAAGTATATTGTGACCAAATTCTGTCAAGCTCCAAAAAGAACACAAACTCAACGTAAATATACAAATGTTTAAACTAAGAAATTGTAAAATTGTACGCACAAAATGAGCTCATTTCAAATTTGATGCCTGCTACAGGTCTCAAAAAAGTTGGGACGGGGGGATGTTTACCATGGTGTAGCATCTCCTCTTCTTTTCAAAACAGTTTGAAGACATCTGGGCATCGAGGTTATGAGTGTCGGGTGTTGAAATCTGGTCCCATTCTTGCCTAAAATAGGATTCCAGCAGCTGAAGAGTTCGTGGTCATATTTGATGTGTTTTTAGTTGAATGCGCCAAATGTTCTCTATAGGTGAAAGATCTGGACTGCAGGCAGACCAATTCAGCACCCGGACTCTTCTACTACGAACCATGCTATTGTAATAGCTGCAGTATGTGGTTTTGTGTTGTCCTGCTGAAATACACAAGGCCTTCTCTGAAATAGACGTCGCCTGGAGGGGAGCATATGTTGCTCTAAAAACTTGATATACCTTTCAGCATTCATAGTGCCTTCCAAAACATGGACGCTGCTCATACCGTATGCACTTATGCACCCGCATACCATCAGAGATGCTGGCTTTTGAACTGAATGCTGATAACACGCTGGAAGTTGAAACAGTCAATTTTAAATGAGCCTTGGCCCACAGGACACGATGGCGCTTCTGGACCATGTTCATATATGGCTTTCTTTTTGCATGATAGAGCTTTAGTTGGCATCTGCAGATGGCACGACGTATTGTGTTTACTGACAGTTGTTTCTGGAAGTATTACTGGGTCCATTTAGTAATGTCAATGACAGAATCATGCCGATGAGTGATGTAGTGTCATCTGAGGGCCCAAAGACCAAAAACATCCAACAAAGTTCTTCGGCCTTGTCCTTTATGCACAGAGATTTCTCCAGTCTCTCTGAATATTTTGATGATTTTATGCACTGTAGATGATGAGATTTGCAAAGCCTTTGCAATTTGACGTTGAGGAACATTGTTTTTAAAGTATTCCACAATCTTTTTCAAATATAAAATAATCTTTTTTAACGCACTCTTTCACAGATTGGAGAGCCTCTGCCCATCTTTACTTCTGAGAGACTCTGCCTCTCTAAGACATCCCTTTCATAGCTAATCATGTTAGAGAACTGATGTCAATTAACTTATTTAGTTGCTAGATGTTCTCCCAGCTGAATCTTTTCAAAATGTCTTGCCATTTTCAGCCCTTTGTTGCCCCCGTGCCAACTTTTTTGACTTGTAGCAGGCATCAAATTTGAATGAGCTAATTTTATGGATGAATGTGTAAAATTTCTCCATTTAAACATTTGTTATGTTCTCTATGTTCTATTATGAATAAAATATTGGCTCATGTGATTTGAAAGTCTTTTAGTTTTCATTTTATTCTAATTAAAAAATGTCCCAACATTTCCGGAATTCGGGTTGTAGTCAATATCAGCAATTCTAAAACTTTTATAATACTTTCATTGGGCCACCTGAAATGTTCGCTGAGGCCACCTAACTGAAAACCACTGTTCTATGACTTGTATATACCGTATAAGCTGAAGCAAACTTATTCATGCATCCATATATTTAAACATGGTATATTAAATTTGATCTGAGTTGACAATTATGTCAAGCACCATTGGCTCTTATTTTTGGCAGTTTGAAGTGTAAATAAATTCTAATAAAAATATTTTCTTTTTCGCTTTTGGCCTCTTAAGCTTTCTTTGTGTGGAAAAGAGCAGCTGGACAGTCTGCTTAATATCTCTCCTTTTGTGTTCCAGAGAAGAAAGAAAGTCAGAAGGTTTGTAACAACACAAGTGCAAATAAATGATCACAGAAGTTTCTTTTTTGGGTGAACTATCCGTTTTAAGTTGAATTCTTAGTCCTTCGTGCTTTGCTTGACATCTTTCAATAAAGCTTTTTATCGACTCTCACTCAAACGAATTAAAATGAATTGGTTTGTACATTCCTCCTGATGTGTTCTCTCAGTGCTGATTTTCACATGGTTAATCTATATCTGCTGCTCGCATTCCAGACGCACAGCGTACTCAATCTGGGTTGTTTCACCGAGCACATGCTCACCTCACTGTGATGACTTTAATTGATCTCAACAGCTCTTTAAGATGACAGACTGAAAACAATTAACACCTTTTCTCAGAAGCAGCTGACTCTACCTCTGGCCTGCGAAAGCATAATATTTGTTTATGCCAGCAGCGCTATGGGTCACGTCAGCCCTCTAAGAGTTTACTGTTTTAAAACAAAGCTTTCAGCACTCTTTAAGTACAGTGAGAGAGTGGCTTTGACAGTCTAGTGTTGTTTTAAGAACTTAAACTCTCCAACTGCCCGGTTTGGATGAGAGTTTTAGTCCAGTGTCGCCTACACTCTCTGTACTCTCGGTATGTTTCAATGTTAATCTAGTCGGAGCAAGAAAAAACCAGCAGACTTTTCGAACTGACTAGCGGATGGCATATTTATGACTTTGAGGAATACTTTTGCAATGACCTCACCCTTGCAAGTTTCGCAAAAAGTTTAAAGTTTCCCGTCACTGCCTTTGAATTAGCCCGTGTGAAACAAATGTCGAACTGTCAATGTTTATGCAGCAAATGAACCGTTTTACAACTGGATCAGATAGGGATTGGGTTTTTAGGGTTCGCAGTCTGAAGAGCTTATATTGGCACCTCTGAGGTTTTGGATGATGAAATTCAGAGTGCATGCCTCTCTTAGACCGTTGTCAGAAGTATTAACGATGATTTCATTATTTTTACTGTTTGATCTCTGGAGGCAGCAGTGTAGAAAAATCTGACTAACATCCCTGACTAAATGACAAGCACTGATGGTGCGTGGGCAGACACCTATACTAGTTTTACTCCATTTTTCCAGTGTTCCTGTGGCTCAGTGGTAGAGCATTGAATTAGCAGCGCAAAGGTTGTGGGTTCGATTCCCAGGGAACACATGTACTGACTAAAAAATGTATAGCCTGAATGCACTGTAAGTCACTTTGGATAAAAGTATCTGCTAAATGCATAAATGTAAATGCTAATTTTCTTTCTGCGCAATAGGAATTAAATTTGGCAACCTGGTTTGGAAAGGTCACAACCTTTCTTGTGGCAATTTTGGAGTCAGTTTCTTAAACCATCTAGAACCAATAAAAGTTCACATTTTCATCTTTAAGAAAATTACATGCGAGCCATTTGGTCTATAGCATTAAAATGAGAGCTTTCCTCTTATTGCTTGGTTTATTGTAAAACTTTCTGTCTTAGAACGTTTATCATTTTTAACTTGGTTGACAACAAACCTGGAAACTCATCCAACAGCTTTCATCAAATTGTTTCTAAATTTTGATCACATGATTTTTATAAAAACTTTATAACTCACAATTTTCACTGCAATGTGGCACCACACAGGAAGTGAAAGTGTATCTTTGCATTCTTCTAGCGTATTTGCATATCAGTGATACATTCCTTGTAAAAAAAAGAAGAATAATTAATTGTATTGTATATGCACTTGTAGAGTACTTCAAACCTTAAAAATATGTATTTAAAAAAGAATAGTTCAGTTCTTGCAGATAATGTAATATTAACAAATTAAAAGACCACTTAAATGTATTTAAGAGAGTTCGCTTTCATGACTATTTTTCTTAACGCGCTTTTTCAAAAATGCACTTTTGAATCATGTCAAATTAAAAGTTCTAGTTTAGCTTAAGTACATTTTAAATCATGTTTTAATGAGATGTTGCCATACTTAAAATATGTACTTTTATTTTGACATAGAGTGCTTGATTATAATTGTAACTGTAATGTACAAATATATTGTTTTAGTAATATATTTAAATATATACAATTCCAATGTCATCATTACACATACGTAATTAACTTGTAACTCCTAAATGTAACCTAACTAATTCAGTTAATTCAGTTTAAACCAATAGATTATCACAACCAGTTTCTATCTTGTGTCTTTAGACAAAGAGGCCACAAAAGAATATAAAATACCAATCCAATAGAGCACAGTGCTTTATATGGAATATTTTAAAGATTCTTCTGCTGTTCCCTGAACAAATCTTTACACATACTTCTAGAGAAATGACAACAAAGGTCCCGTAGTGGAGCAGTTTTGCTAAACAAGAGGTTGAAGTAGGGTGTAAAAACAAAGAGCTAACAAGCTAACTCGAAAGATGTATTCTCTTATAAGATTCCTCTCTATTCACAAACATCTATGTACAAACAAAGTTTGCACCTCCTTAAAAGACAGATAAAAGAAACTATACATTCAAAATAGTTTTCTTGTCCCATGGGAACGGGTCCCAGTATACGCCAGATTAGCAATATGACTTAAAAAGTGCTTATTTTTGCATTACTAGCCAGTTTATTTTGGTAACAGCTCTGGAATGCATCCCCTCTTGTTGGTTGTGTCTGAAATAACCCTTTGAATCTAAATGCTGCCACACTTAATAAAGAAGGTGCCTCCCTATTAAATTAAAGGGATAGTTCACCCAAATATGACATTACTGTCATCATTTATTCCACTTCATGTCAACACAAAAGAATAAATTTTTGACAAAAAGTGCTTGTATGTTCACATTTTTTGACCCTTTGACCTTTGTTGCATGGACGAAAACAGTTTAAACATTCTTGAAAATATCTTTGTGTTCTGTAGAGCCACACAGGTTTGGAACGACATGAAGGTGATGAGAAAATCATTTGGGTGAACTGCCCCTTTAAGATAAAGTGTGTTTTTAAAGGCCGTACGGTAAAATTGATGGTCATCTTTTTATTGTGTCTTTGTCTGTTTATCAGTCAAACTTGGAAATGAGTAGCGACACGAGAAACTGAGAAGGCAAAGAGAACACTCCACCCTTTAAACACTGCCAGCTTTTTATGTGGCAGGCTAAACTGCGGGCAGCTGTTCAGACAAAGGATCTGAGTGGGCTAAGGAACATTACAGCAATTGTAATTCAGAGTAAACAGTCCATAACAGTGACAATTGTTTCCAGCTTGGAGGTACTGTAACAAAACGCTGGCGTGATGCCACGCAGGGGCCGCTTCAGTGGTCCAGTGGGCAGTTTGCCCTAGAGGGCCAAAACATGTACTAACAACTGCAACAATGAACTACAACCGTGTTGATTTCCTGATGCTAATTTTTCCAGATGTTTTAAAGCTGACTGATTTAGAAACTCCACACTTTGCTCTTTTTTTCTTGTCATTCTAAGGAAATAGTTCAATTTTTGTTCTATACATGTGCTTGTAACTTACTGAAATAAAAATAATATAAAATAACTTTATCAGTGTTTCATAAACAAAAAACATGTTGCCCTAGTCAAGCTCAATAATTCTAAATCTTAACATTTGAGAGACTAAATACTGATTGTTGCACAAAGCAAAATAATAATAATAAAAAAAGATTTTACAATTTATTTAGCCATTTTTGCACTGATCTTCAACCCTAAAACATTTTAAATGGAACTGTTTTCCTGTCTGAAAACTACACACACACACACACACACAGTATATAGACTAAATATATAAATAAAATTGTGTACTTGTTAACTTGTGTGTCATGTTTTTAAGTACAGTTTATATTTATTTTATTTACACACAGTAATGCTGAAACTTTTTAGGTTATTATACATACACAATGGCACTATCTGTTTTCTCTTCTGTAATTGGGCAGGCCCAAGTGAATAGAGCTTGCACAAAGTAAATTGTGTTGCTATTCATACAAATGTGCATTTCTGTATTTTAAGAAACTGTGCTTGTTTGTTGGAAATGGCTTGGGCTGTAGGTTTTGAAAGGTTACAGACCTGACGCTGGGACACGACTGGCGATCCAGAACTATTTATCAGGTTTTATGAACGATAATGGACAGAGCTTGTTTACTCAGCTGAGTTTCTCATGGCAAATGCAGTCCAAATCACTGTGCATGGTCACGGACATGGTGCAGTATTTTCTGTTGCACTCTACTATAACAAAACAAAGCTGAAAAAGTATAAAACAATGCATAATTGCCCATTGTTCTTTGTATGTGTGTGCCATATGGAAACAATTGTGTTAAATATTGTGAACGAGTTTGTGTGTGTGTGTGTGTTTCTGCTTGTCTGTGTTTATTAAAAATGCAATACAAAAATCTTCGTCTGGTAGAGTTCTAGATGATGCCATGTTTTTCACATGCACGTTTATTCAAAGACCTTTGTTCTTGAGTTCTTTTCTGACCACAAGTTTTTATGCAAAAATGTGCAGTTTGCACATCCATATGATTTAACCTTGAATGTGTGTGTGTGTGTGTGTGTGTGTGTGTGTATACGTGTGCGTGTGTGTGTGTGTATACGTGTGCATGTGTGTGTGTGTGTGTGTGTGTGTGTGTGTGTGTGTGTGTGTGTGTGTGCATGTTTATGTGGTTTATGAGGACACAAATTTGTATAATGACATAGGTATGACATAGGTATTACAAGGGGAAGGTGATTTATGAGGACATTTTCAGTGTCCCCATAATTCAAAATGTTTATAAATCATACAGAGTTTTTTGGGGGGAAAGTAGAAATGCACCGTCTCCTGTGAGGGCTAAGTTTAGGTGTAGGGTAGGTGTAAGGCAATAGCACATACAGTTTGTACAGTATAAAAACCATTACGCCTATGGAAAGTCCCTGTAAACCATAAAAACCAACATGTGTGTGTGCGTATACGTGTGTGTGTGTGTGTGTGTGTGTGTGTGTGTGTGTGTGTGTGTGTGTGTGTGTTTAAAACTAAGACTATCAAAATGTACCATATGGTAGCACCATGTTTTTGTACATGTAGAATAGTACATCTTAAAAAACAGGCGCTTTGGAGTCCAATGTAAATACCATTAAATAAGAATATGTTGATGATTCACTATTTTTACAATCACTAGCTGAAACAGTACTTTTTTTTTTTGCAAGGAGAACAAATATAGATGACAATTCATTTTGTGTATTTTTTTGTAAATGAGATATAACTAGATAAAAAGGCTGGGATTCCTAACAGGATTGTGGGGTCTAAGACTCAAATGTGGTGTATTTGGAGGTGTAATAGTGCCCTCTGTTGGGGATTTAACCTCTCATTCAGAAATACACGCGCTGATAGAATACACATATCAACAATTCCATCTGGAGAAATTAATTAAACAAATAATTATTATTTAAATTATGCTGATTTCAATCACTCTTCAAGCTAACATATGCATTTTCTATTTTATTTAGAGTTGAATGAGAGTATGAAGTACCTCTGAATTTGTAAATCATCATTCACACTGTTTCATTCACATGTTTCATCTGATTCACAGTTACTGTGTATTTTTAGATTTAAAAATGTAAAGTTTAAGACTAAAACTAAGTACCTTCAAATTATTTAAACCTTTACAATACATTGGGAGAAATGATAACCTCACAATAAACAAATATATTGGTTTTATTCAACTTGAAAATATTATTTAATTTTGCTAAATCAACCTAAATACACAATTTGAATGGTTTAAAACATGTAGAAACAACCGTTTAAGGTGACGATTGGGGGTTAAACGTATGTAATGTAAAAATATAACAATCTTGTCCTTTGTGACTTGTTGGAGAAATGTGCTGTTTGCATGTAGGTCAGGGATATTTCATGCAAGAAAAAAGCCATGTATTTACTGTATTGTCATTTATTATTCTTTCTTCTAACACAGATATTCTGAGCTCTTCAAAATACCTTCTTTTTGTTTTCTACAGAAGAAAAGAATTCCCTATTTTTAAGAACATCTCTTAAAAGTAGTGTAATTATATTTGTATCTGAAAGCTAGGCCTACATAGGATCTACACACACAGAAATGTACAGAAAGCAATGCAAGTTTCCATTAATCTAATGCCCATCATTCAGTTTAATACATTTCCTAGCTGCCATCTTGTAAAACGTAATAATGTTTTCAGCTAAAGCTATAGTATTCATAGCTCTCTTTAAAGAATTCCTCTGATTTTCCCTCAAAATCAGCACAGTAAATACACAGTCCAAAGACCTGCTAAGACAGAAATGACTATTAGAACAATGCTGTGCTAAAAACCTAGAGTTTAGCGAAGCCACGGTTGAGTTAACTGACAACGGGCCGTCTATCTTGCACCTCATCACGTTTCAACATGCCACAGCACTTTCTCAGTCAGTGGGTCCACGTCTAAGTGCCTCCAGTGGACATTGTTTACCACTTTACCCCCTCCCGATGGCCACACCACTGCTGAATACTTTATCTGCAGCCACAAAACAGCCTCAGCTGTCAATCTCTGCCACTTCTCTTCATTAAGCTGATCAAATGGTTCCTGATGTCCTCATCTAGACTTCAAATCTGCCTGCCCACAATGGGCTCTCAGCTCCCTCGAGTGCTAGACTTCGAGGACATTAAGTGCCGTCTTGTGTCTGTTGTCACTCTAGACAATCGATGTTTCTTGCTTGTTTGATTGTCATCAGGTTAATGATTTATTTATACCATGTGTTTATGTGAAAGACTGCCTTTTTTATCTCCAACTGAGTTCAACCCTAAAATCTCAGCATTTCGCTGGAATTCACACATGGAGGCAATATGACGCAGACTCTTGAGAAATGGACCCTGAATTGGAGATGACATCAGGAAACCGTCGGTCTAACCTCCGCTGATGTCCGCTGTCCATCACAAAGATGTGCGTGATGGAATCCGGATGCCAAAGTGCTGCAGGATTAACAGACTTTCAAAGATGCCTCCTGTCTGCCATTTTGTATTTGGGCTATGAAGGATCACGGTGTTTTCTGAATGCGTTACGATGTTGTTTTTGACTGCAGTTGTTAGACTTGCGTCCTCTTGTTGAAGGGTGTACTGGAAATGTCCATTAAGTTTTGACAGAGACATTTGGTGAGCTTTGTCCCAGATTCCAGAGCCAGAAGTTGAAAGACAGAGAGACTTTGTATTATTACTAGCTGCAACTTAAACCCAGTTTTCAGACTCAGTTCCTGATTTTGGCTTACAATTCACAAATTCTGTGATATATATACAGTGCCCTCCACTAATATTGGCACCCTTGGTAAATATGACCAAAGGCAGCTGTGAAAATAAATCTGCATTGTTTATCCTTTTTATCTTTCATTCAAAAAATTCACAAAATTCCAACCTACCATTGAAGTAAAACAATTGAAAGTGGGGAGAAAATCTCATGATGAAATAAATGCTTTCACTATTTCATGTTGGCCACAATTATTGGCACCCAATTATTGCAACGTCCTTTTCCCAGGGTAACAGCTCTGAGTTTTTTTCTCCTATAATGCCTGAAGAGTTTGGAGAACACCTGACAAGAGATCAGAGACCATTTTCTTCATACAGAATCTCTCCAGATCCTTCAGATTCACAGCTCCATGACGGTGCTTCTTCTCTTCAGTTCATCTCACTCATTTTCTGTAGGGTTCAGGTCAGAGGACAGAGACAGCAATGGTAAAAGATTCATTTTGTGCTCAATTACCCATTTTTGTGTTTATTTTGATTTTTGTTTTGGATTGTTGTCCTGCTGGAAGATCAAAACATGGCCCATTATAAGATTTCTAACAGAGGCAGTCAGATTTGGATTTTTTATCTGTTGGTATTTGATAGAATCCATGATGCCATGCATCTGAACAAGATGTCCAGGACCTCCAGCAGAAAAACAGGCCCACAACATTAAAGATCCAGCAGTATATTTAACCGTGGACATGGGGTACTTTTTTATCCCTGTTTGTACTAAACTCATCTGGTGGGGTTGCTGCCAAAAAGCTATTTTTTCAGTTTCATCTGACAATAGAAGCCAGTGCCATTTGAAGTTCCAGTCGTGTCTGACAACTGAATTTGCTGGAGTTTGTTTTTGGATGAGTGAGGATCATTTTTCTTGAAACCCTCCCGAACAACATGTGGTGATTTAGGGGATGTTTGATTTTTTGTTTTTAGGTTTCTGACCCCAAGACTCAACTAATCTCTGCAATTCTCCAGCTGTGATCGTTGGAGAGTCTTTGGCTACTCAAACTCGCCTCCTCAGCATTCATTAGGACGATATAGACACACGTCCTCTTTCAGGCAGATTTTTAAAATGTTTAGTTGATTGGAACCTCTTAATTATTACCCTGATGGAGATTTTCAATGTTTTAACTCTTTTCTTACAGCCACTTTCTATTTTGTGATGCTCAACAATCTTGTTCTTCACATCAGAAATATATTTTTTGTTTTTTCTCATTGTGATGGATGATAAAGGGAATTTGACCTTTGTGTTCCTCATATTTATAATCCTGTGGAACAGAAAGTCATGGCTGGACAATTTCATGCTCCTAGTCACCCTGGTGTGCTAAAACATGTAAATATGAATGGGAATATACTTCAGAAATATTTTACTCATAAGAATTTCTAGGGGTGCCAATAATTGTGGCCAACATTCATTGGAGAAAAACATTTATTTCATCATGAGATTTTCTCCCCACTTTCAATTGTTTTACTTCAATGATAGGTTAGAATTTTGTGAATTTATTGAGTGAAAGATCAAAAGGATAAACAATGCAGATTTATTTTCACAGCCGCCTTTGCTCATATTTATCAAGGGTGCCAATATTAGTGGAGGGCACTGTATATATATATATATATATATATGAATCTATTAAAGCAACATCACACATGCAAAAGTATGTTACGGACATGCAGTACACCATTTGGCCATAGGCACAAGGCCGAAATTTAGTAGTGCAATCCAATAAAAAGTGTCTCATTTGCTAATAAATGCATGGGTGATTTCATAGAAGAGCTTTTCACAAAAAGAGTTTAGTCATTTGCATAAAACACGCCTAAACCATTTCCTTATAAGGGCTTTCTGCACAACCTTTCCTTTACAGCATTTCATCACTCTCAGAAAAAAATGACACTCTTTTCATCAGAGAGAACACGCGCAGCAAGTATCTTGAGCAATTCAAAGTGTAACATCCTCAAGTTCAACACAAGTCCCCAGTCCTATCCCAATCACATGTACCAAAATTTGCACAATGGTAAAAAAAAAATTCTACACTGATTTTACATTATGTTCAATTTTTTCCACACAAATTAGTTTTGTTGACCAATAAATGCTGCTTGGTTTGAAAGTGACACAATTGACAGTAGACAGTGAACAAATTGGTTGAGTGAATGACTCAGTGACTTATTTATAAAAACAATGGCTGTATTGGCTAAATCAGCTGTTACCTTAATTCACTCTGCCCTCGTTACACCACTAATATAGTCCAAAGAATGAGTAAATGATAACCAGTGAGCAAAATTGGACATTTGGAGTGTGCCAAATATGGCAGACAACATCTTCTGGTGAAACACAGAAATGAATTCACTGTGAAGCTCACAGTGCACAGTGGTATTTTCAAGCAGTTGCCCCGTTTAGAGTACATCAGTTATATATTACGTGCACTCCATGATATCCACTGTGGTTTCATCAGACATCATTACAAATGGCTGTCCCCTCTAATAGTGAACTATGTAAGGGTATTGGGAGCGATCTCAGTACAGACAATCACTTGTTATGTTACTGAACGTATTCGTTATTTTGAACGAATAACTAAATGTCTCATTGAGACAGTCATGTGCTGCCACCTACTGGCATAACAATGTAACATTGCCGAAAAAGACAGTGAAAAATCTCCACCACTAATAGATTGGAAATCTGTTTGGAACGTTCAAACACTGACAAGTGTAATATTTAATAACGTTAATTTAAATACAAAGAATTATGAAATGACAAGGGTTCACAGATTAAGCTAGCCACTACGCTACATATTTCAATTCCATGGGTCTTGGTGCATGGTGTGTTGAACATGTCCCATGGTAGACCCATGATAGTCCTTGAATTACCAAGAAGTACATACCATGGATATTGCAATCAAAATTCTTTAGCATGGTAGTTAGAATCTTTAGAAGGCTGTATCGTACTACATTTGGCCAGGTATAATCAAAGTATAATGGCAAAAGCCTTCCGAGGCAAATCATTTTAAGGTTTTGGAATTGTGTGGAATACAGTGTACTACAAATGATCTTCATATTAATCTTCTTTTCTTTTCTGATGCAACCTTTACACCGTTCAGTTTGTCAGCAATATATTGGCAAACTGGGTGATGTACTATTGACTTAGACAGACATTTATTCATTTTAATTGAAAGCAATACATTTTATTGATTTGGCAATCAATAAAGTACAGTTAGCATAGTCTAAGGTTTCTAATTCAAAGGCTGATGATTGATACAAAATGTGACATATTTCTGTCTTCTAACTGCTGTAATATATCTCTCAATTTTAGTTTTCTTTTTTAAGGTAAGCTACAGAACTGGATTAGCACTATAAATTGTAGTCACTAATCTTTTTACTTTGTAATGGTTCGGAGTAACATATATTTGGTTGAAGAAATAAATCATTATTCTGTTCTGCTTGAATAATTTTATGAATCGTGCATTGGGT
The DNA here is from genome assembly GCA_003573665.1 of Oxygymnocypris stewartii. Taxonomy (NCBI): domain Eukaryota; kingdom Metazoa; phylum Chordata; class Actinopteri; order Cypriniformes; family Cyprinidae; genus Oxygymnocypris; species Oxygymnocypris stewartii. Next base: position 18,912 of record QVTF01006172.1, read on the forward strand.
TGCACTTGGCTGGTAAGGTTTGGAAAAACTACATTTCCCATGATGCCCACACACGACGTCATGCCCGCGTCCGCTCCCTCTTTTACGCACAGTACGCGTCACCGTAGTAACTGGCCGATCCGCTGTGCGTGTCGGTTAGCGCTGGAGAGGCGGAAGCGGCCGAGGGATTCTGTTATTATCGGTAACAGATATCCGAGTCCACCAGTGTTTTAGTGCGGACTGGACGATACGATATTGAGGCGGAGAGCCCCTGCTAAAGCGCCGAGATGTTGAATATGTGGAAAGTCAGGGAGTTGGTGGATAAAGCGTGAGTATGCCCGGGCTTTTGCTTTCTAAAGAGCTTGTTTGTCGATGCAGAGGCCCGTTATTTATAAAGGTGCGGGTCCCGTGACGTCACACATCCTCAGCTGATCACGAGCACCACACGATTAATACATTAGGCTCTCTTTTATTTCACTATTTACATCCTCTTTATGACCCCTTTCCGATCATGTGCGTTCTTCTATCTTATTTACATAATTCCACGCTGTCTGCACGCGTGTTATTTTTTTCTGGGATGTGTTTCAAACCACAGTGAGCTGCCTATCTAGGCAGCATCTTTGGGTAACGTTTCGACAGGAGCGTGCAGTAGTTTGAGGCATAATAGGCGCATTTTCATTGCCTATAATGCTCACAACATGTTGAATAGGTAGACAGCTCCTTAGTTTACAGATACATTCTTTTAACCTGTTCATTCTTGTTGCAAACAGTGTTATCCCTATAAATCATCCCAGTAGTCAGCAGCACATGAGCTTGAACGATCTCTGACAGCATTTCTCCTTATCTTGTGTACAGTCACATATGTTTTGTGTATAATGTTGAAAAGTGTTTCAAATGGTAAACCGTTAACCGGTCACAGGCCCGTTATAGATGCTAGCTAATTAGCCTATTAGCTTAGCTAAAGTCAGCATTATAAATTCGTATTGGGAACAGATAGCGGTATCGCTCAACCTAAACGTCACAACACAGACTTTGATTATATAAGATATGACTAAGTTCTATAGCTTCATCCCTAAAATTAGGACGCCCAAATGAGCTTAGTAGTACCTGTGGGCCTTGTTTTTCTCCATCATGCTAGGTGCTCTTCACCTGAAAAATGAACGAGTTTCAGTTCAGTGCTTTAGTTGATTTATATTGCACGTGTTGACATAACTTTATGATGCAAATTGACGAGAAACATCAATATTAGTCTTTATTTTAACACTAAACGTTATCTTTTATCATGGTGATAATTGTTTTTTAATTATTGGATATCCTAATGAAACATTGCATGTCTTTTCACAGAAAGTTTACAAAAAGTTTGTGCATGGCAATGTGCTTTATTCCTGCTTAAAAACGTTTAAACAATAAATAAACTATTTATTTATGTATAACATTTAAGTAGCAGGTTATAGTGGGAAGAGGAAAATGGTTACCAGTTATTCATTGCATTTTCTTGCCATGTTTAATTTGCTTTATTTCAAGTGTATACTTGAAATCTATGCAATTGAATTATGAAAATCAACCCTTTTCACAATATTTACACTGAAGTAGTGCATTATCCACTAACAAGGCTGTTGATTGACTAGCCAGCAAAAGAATGTTTCACTTACTCTGAAGAATACACACAATTATTGGCCAAAGTGGTCATCTCAAAATGCTCAACATTCATTTTCTTATTTATTTTACAAATATTTCTCAAATTTAGTCATTTGTTGATAGCATTAATATATTATCCGAAGACCAAAAACAGCTTAAATATGTATTTTTTTGTCCATTAACATGGCTAATTGGTGATTTGACCTTTCATATACTTAATAGCAAAAAAAATAAATAAATACAAAAAGGTCTCTGAAAGACTCCAATCTCTAAATCTTTGCTGTGACATAAAACTAACCAAATATTTTTTTTTCTGATCCTTTTCCTGGAATGCAGCACTACTGTTTTTTAATTGTCATTGTCAGTTTGCCATTCAGTGGAGCATTTCTGTTTCATATTAACCGTTCACAAACACTGGAGGGATATTAACCTCTCTGGAGAAAAAGCATAAAAGGCCATATGTCTGTACATTTTCAAGACTAGAGTTTTGTGCTATATATCAATAAAGTACAGAAATCGATATATTCAAACAATATATATCTCAACTTTTTTTCAATCAGAGGAACTATCAACTGGACAGCTGTTTTTCGGTGTACATTTAAATGGTTTAATGCAATTAAAATACTGTATTTATTATTATATTAAATGTATTCGTTTTAGTTATGAATAGTAATTTTTTGTCAAAACATTTTAAAGCATGCAAAAATGCACTTTTGAGTTGGACAGTTTTCAGATCGTATAAAATATTCATGCTCTCAGTAAGAACTGCTCAAGCAGTTTTTCTGCTCATCATTTTCTGACTGATTTTTTTCTGTCCTGCAGTCAGGTTACTGTAATGGATGCCACGACTGAAGGCGTCTTTTAAGCATGCATGAATTCAGCTGAAAGGAGGTGGATATTGATATAGTTGGCCTTTTCATTGGCATTCATCGTGCATTGTTGGGTTAGGCTTCTTAGTTTGGGTTCTTGGTACCCTACCCACGATAAAAAATGAAGTTTTATTACGCTTGTCAGCTTGGTGCAGGCACTGTTTGTTCCATTCAGTGTGATTGTTTGTAGTCTAACATATATTGTGCTGCTGCATGGTGATGTTTCTAATTCATTTATGGCTGGATAAATGGAATGCACTGCTAGAAAATCGACCGTTGAATTTTAATTCAAACAGCTTTTGAATGTACTCCCCTGGTCAGGAAATTCATTATTACATGTGTTGTGTTAGGAATTACGGATTGACACAAGTATGCATTGAATTTTCAGCATTGCTGCAAGGGTGCGGATAGTGGCATTTGTGTAAACTCTCTTCTACAGTCATTTTTCTCTTTTGGGTCGTTGCTGTAAATGTTTATGTTACTCATTCTGCACTGCAAAGCCAAAATTCAGTAACTATTTTCTCAAAATTGTTGATGCAGTTCTTAGACTAGCTGCATGTGCTAAAGAGGAAAAGGGAGTGTGAAAATTGAATCAATCAAAAGCAACAAAGTGAATGTATTTTGATTTTGTATGGCAGGATGCATGCGTGTTAAAACTACTGTAAAAATATAGACCATTTATATGAACACAACAACACTTTTAAAGGGGTATTATGTACTTTTGGAAAGTCTTGATTTGGTTTTTGGGGTGTACTAGAATAGTTTTAGCTTTATTGTTCATATTTTGTTTTCAGCACCTCTCTTTCGAGTCTGTCACTCTGTTTAGTTCTTGTTTCGATAAAGCCCCTCCTTCCGAATCATGAAATGTGCTCTGATTGGTTAGCTGGCCCAGTGTGTCCTGATTGGCAAAACGCTTGGAGCATGTTTCAGAAATGACACAAGCCTTACCATAACCACGAGCTTCATCTGCCCAGCTGTAAATATTAACAATGATGATGTCGATTTTTGCCACACTAATTTGAGTCCGATTCAAAATGTTTAATGAACAAGAGGATCGTGCAGAACCTTTGCAAGCGCACATAAATGGGTTTTGGAACCAGGGTGTCTTTTTGCCAGGATGACACCATGAAACTAAAGCAGCTCTTTAACAACGATAAACATTACACTTCAACATTACACACTAACTAAAGTAAAAAAAAGTGATGTCCAAAAATACATTAAATTAAAGCTGGTTTTATGTTTTAGTTGACATCTGTTTTTAAACAGGTTATGCATCAACCCTGTTTCCCGTATATTTAGAGTTATAATGACATCTGTCATCATCCTAGTTTCAAACGGTGAACTTTACAAGGACAAGTTAAGATCTCCTGAATTTATGACCTCATCTTTTTTATGTTTCTCAAAAACTTTCACAACTGAAAATAACTGTGCAACAATTGGTACGATTGACCACCCGATCTCATGAAAGTGCGCATAAATAGTACACCATATAAAAAATGCAAACTCGTGGAATTGAGACCAGGCTTTTTTTTTGCCTGTAAAAATTACATTTACATTTTTAGAAACTGGGTTAGAAATGAACGGGTTTGGCAAAAGTGCCACTAAAATTATAAAAATCCCCACATAATTCAAGATAAAACACTTTGATAAATAAAAAGATTAGTATATGATTTTTTTAAGATTAGTCTAGATTTAGTATGTAGAATTTTAATATAGATTTTCTTAATCTTTTAGATTGTTTTCTTGTATAGGCTGAATATTCTATGCCCCAATGTGCTATGTGAATAAATCCACACTAGTCTAGACTAGAGCCAGTCTGCAGATTTGGGGCAGTCAGAGTTGGCAGGTTGTTGTGTTCAGAACGACTTTAAAGTTTTATACTGTACTGTGTGATTATTGGTATAAAGTCATAATGTATTCCTATTTGCATGACACTAAAATGTTGTTTAGGGAGTCCTCCTGTGCTTTTATGGACCTGTAGAGCTTTCTATAGTTTTTGGAAGTGTTATAAACCAGAGCAGTTTTATGTATGTTTGGAAAAACTCAGTTGATCCGGGTTTTATTGGCTGCTGGGAGATGGTGGGGAGTGATGCGTAAACACAATGACTTTATTTTGGTAATCCACCAACAGTTCAACAGCATACAGATGAGAATCATAAATTAGGCTTAAATCCACCCCAAACTAAACTATCCAGCACGTTTCCAACAGGAAAAGTGTCTTGCTGTGTTGATTTTCCATTTGAATGCCAAGTCATTACGTTATTACACTCAGACTTGATTATGATAACTGCACTTTTAGATATTTTAATAGAAAATAGCTGATCATTCTAACGTTGTAATTCCCGTCTTTCCTAATGTTGTGTTCAGCTGTGGTGTCTCAAGAAGGTAAGTTATACCCTTCGTGCACCCTTATACTGGCAGTACACTTGTGGTTTGTGCCTGGCACATGCAACGGTGTAAGCCATTTACTCCTTGAAAAAGGACTTTGTCCAAACCCTATTTTAAAGTTATTTGCTCTGTTGGATTTCAACAAGATTGTTTACAGAAGTTATCTCACACTTATTTAACGTGTCAGCATCAGTGCTTCCAAGAAAGTTAAAGTTGCTCCTGTGTTTAAGCCAAAAGGTGGGAGATTGGATATTTGGATTCATTTCTTCTTATTTGCAGTTGCCCAGTATATTTCATCCTCATGTATGGTTTTGTTTCTTCTTGCAACTTAAAAAAAGAATAGTCTATTGTACTAAATGACTTGGCAGGGCTCTAGAGTGCGACCTAATTTCTCTCGGGTGCGACTAACAAAAATCCCAGGTCGCACTGGTGCGTCCAGCCATTCGAGAAAAGAAAAAAAGTATCCGCGACTCAGAAACTCTATGTGGTTCAACAAAAGACACTCCCGTTAGGCTTATATCGTGGTCTAAACCAATCAGAGATAGTGAAGGGCGGACCCCCCCTCTGATTGGCCGTGGTCCAGTTATTCCTGTATGTGTGTGTGTGCGCGTTTACGAATGCGTCACGTGTGCTGCTGCAGTCAGACAGAGAGAAAGAGGTGAGTAGTAGAGATGCGTGCAGTGTTGCCAACTTAGCGACATTTAGCGCCTTTGTAGACCCCCATAGCAACTTTTTGTTTTCCCAAAAAAGCAACTAGTGACATATCGAGTCTCTCAGAGTGTCTCTGTGATCGCCGCAACGGCGCGAGATCAGCGCGCTTTCTCTGCATCTGCACTGTTCAGCGAGCGTCTGAGAGGAGCCCGTTCAGTTAAAACAGATATTATTGCTTCTCTAAATGTACATGCAAATATAGAAGAAAACACAGCACAGGAATTGTCATTGTCTTTGTCTTTGTCTTGTCTTATATTGTGTATTATTTGATTTCATCAGACAACGGCTCAATAAAATTATTTATTAATATTTTTGTGCAGACTAGCTTCTTGGAAGGGAGAGCTGGTTATGAATTCTTAAAGGGACGTGTTTCAGTCATTATTTCATATTCATCCCGTTGACTGACAACATAAACAGTCAAATATATAAAGTAAAACAGTTTTATTGAGAATTTGGCTGCACTAAAGTACAGTATGAGCACAGAGAGACGATTAGACAGAACAGAACAGTTATTTTTTTCTTTACTTTTAGTCATTTAGCAGACGCTTTTATCCAAAGCGACTTACAAATAAGAAAAAGTTACTAAAATTAAAAGTTAAAACTATACATATTATATACACACATTTAAGAAGATAAAGATTTGAGTTTGAAGTTTGAGAAGCACTGCACTAGAGCATCCCTTCATTCAGACACAGTGGAAGATCTGATAAGAATCAGTGTAGAGGGGGGGGGGGGGGGGGCACTAGAGCATCCCTTCAGTCAGACACAGTGGAAGATCTGATAAGAATCAGTGTAGAGGGTCAAGTCTGGAAGATGTTGATGCTAGAGAGAGTGTGGCCAGCTGGTTTAGCCGAGGCCATAGATCTAGAAGGCCAAACTACAGGAGTTGGCCATCCGAGGGGCTTGTGACTGCAATGGATGGATAGTCCATAAGACATTGAGCCACGAGATGTTCAGTTTAATGCCCTTAAAACACTTATTTTAGATTTTATTTTTATTTCATTTATCTTGAGATGTTTTAAGCTTAAATCTCAGCTCAGCTTTTCAGTAAGTTACCTTTCCTGTAGAATTGTATAAAATTGTATATAAAAATGTGGGTGCACCTAACTTTTGTGCTGGTGCACCTAAGAAAAAAAGTTAGGCGCACCAGTGCAAAAAGTTAGTCTAGAGCCCTGCTTGGTGCAGAAGGTATAGATGTCGGGCCATAAGGCTAAATCCTTTGATTTATTGCTTGAATTTGGAATCAGAATGGAAATGTCCCAGCTTGTCCGCTTTAAATGTGTTCTGAATATAAATACTTTTGTCATCGATGTGCCTATCCCTGGTATGTGTTTATCACTGCAGGATGCTCATAATCAATAGCAGCCGGACTATTCCACTGCATTATAAGTAAGATTAATCAACAAATAGTTTCCCTTCATTGTTAACCACCGTATAATTTACTAAAATGATCGTAATCATTTTTATCTGAGTTTATCTCAACTTGATGCTGATCTGCATGAGCTGCACATATACAGCATTTAGTTAAGTAACTGCACAACTGTGTTGTGATTTGAGTTGAATGTCTCCGAGGCTAAAGTCTGCTGCTTTGAAGGTATTTTAGATTGATTCCTATCTTCACGAAAGTTAAATGTCACCTCTGTATTGGAGAGTTGTCATATCTATCCCTTTAACCCTAACATATCCAGAAAGAAAAATAAACACAGCCTCTAACCCTATAAATACAAAAATAATGAAAAATAAATTCTACATATTTGCATACATTTTTTTTTTATGATGCATAATTCAAAATAAATAGTCAGTTACACCTTAAGGGATTGTAAACAGACCTAAAGATCTGATATATCAAGACACATCTGTGAATGTGGCCTATTAGATCTGCCACTGTCAATGATGTCATGTTTAATAATCAAAGAATAATAATGCTGAAAAAAGTAGTCACTGCTCTTTATATGAAAGACACTCTTTGTTTATTACTTGTACTATTTTTATGACTATTTGCTTGTATATTATAGCTATGTTTAGTTATTTTCTACGTACAACTGTTTTCATTTATAATTATATCTTTTATTAATTCAATTGGTAATTGTATTATTAAATATTTGTTTTGCCCTTCTAAGTAATAATAACAATGTGATGCACTGAGAATCATGTTTATTTTTTGTATTTGTATTCAAATCTGTTGCACTTTGATCTGTAATCAAATTCAATCACAAAGGAAAGGTTGTCAGCACGTACTAAAAGTATGCTTTCTTCAATAAAAATGTATTTTTGGCTAAAGCTGAAGGCAGCATCACATGTCCAATGTACATTTCTAGCAATCTCAAATGCACAGCATGGAATACAAATAAATTAAAACAAACTTCATTCTGTATTGAGAACTGTCAATAAAAAAAAACTATCTTTAAAATGAAATATTTCATCCATATATATACATTTGTTTGTTGTTCAGCACAAAACCCAGTGGTAGCCTTACTCCGAATCACCCATCTTCATAATTCACATCTCTTGGGACTTCTTTAGCAAACTTTCCCTTGTCCAGGTATCACTTCTTTCATCTCTTAGCTGCTGCTTTCGTTCTCTCTCCATCATGCTTATTATAAACCGCCACCATCCTCATCTCCATCGTAAAGCTTTATCCAGACCTTTGCTTCCATCTGAAGCTCTAGGTAGTCTTTATAGGAGCAGGAAAGCTGAAACCACTCAGAACGCTTTCATGTGAGGCGTCTTGAGTTTGTTGTGGGTTATTCGCAGTCCATAGCTCCACAGTGAATGTGTAAGTACACCCATTCATTCTAGCGAAGAACAGCGAAGGAGAGAATAAAAGAAGTGGAGAGTAAATCTCGGCAGGCCCATAGAACAAAGAGGCTGCGGATGCAAAGGATGGCAAGACGCCCCTATACGCCTGTCTGTGCCCCCTTCTCTTTGTGCAAAAGAAAGCCTGCCTCTTCTGCTTTTGTCTTTTCTTGCATATTGAATATTCCAGTGGAATATGTGCAGCACAGTACACAGCACCGTACGTGTGTCTGGAATGTATTTATTATGTGTGTGTGACTGCTGTATAAGCCGCTTGCTTGCATAAACCAACATCATTCATTATTCAGCTGCCTGAGATTTTCCTTGTAATCTTAGGCCTTAGATTCCTTAGTAATCTTACGTGCTTGAATCGCATAGATTGCCAATCCCACTATCGTGAACTTTTGCTTGTCACTGAAACAGCCAAAACAATAGACTCAGCTCCGTGATACTGTGCAAGTTTGTGGTCAAGCCAGTAAATGTACAACTTTTGTGCCTGATTGATAATTTGACATTTAAAATGTGCCTTTATTAGGTTGTATACGACTCTTAAATGAAAAAAATAATAATAGAATATTAGAATTTATTATAATGAATTCAAGGATCATGTGACACCAAAGACTGGAGTTATGGCTATTGTAATTTTGTAATTTTATCATGTATTTTGCCATTATAGAGAGTATCACGACGCACGCATGTGCGTTCCTCTCTACGTAACCAAGGCTCAGCGCATGTGGGTTCTACATCAGTACCATCTACATGTGGTACTCTCGATAATGGCGGAAGACAAGAGTTGGAGGAGAGGAATTGTTGAAAAAAAGTTTTTTTTTTTTAAGTTTCTGGGTCTGGAAGCATTTCAGTTGCGTTGCTGTCTACGGAGGGTCAGAGAGCTCTCGGATTTCATCAAAAATATCTTAATTTGTGTTTCAAAGATGAACGAAGGTCTTACAGATTTGGAGTATTTAATGTCACATTTTTTGGGGGGGGTGAATGATCCCTTCAATAGATCTTATTCTTAAAATACGAGCAGAGTAAAGGTCCTTGCACACGGAGTCTGAATTTTTTGTATGCGTTTTTTCCGTATTCATCATCCTATCCTATCTAAAATGCTTGCTACTGATGTGAAAATGCAGAAAATTGAACCTAGTCCAATTCATTTTTTTATGACAGATGAAAGTTTCGGAGGCAGTGTGTAAATTTGATTGACACAACAAGAGGTCGTATTTATTTTTTACGTGCAAAAATGTCGGATCTTAAAGGCCTTTCCACAAAAAATTAATTGATTCTCTGATGCATCACGATTCTCTCTTCATTGATTCTGAGCTTGTTTTTTTCCCCCGCATATGGCATGTGTGCGCGTTAGAGATGCGGCAGGCTACATTGCACAGAATTTGTGCTTTGAGACGCGTGCGCATTGCTTGACAGCGTGTGCTTCTACCCGTCGTGTTGTACTTTAGTTTTAATGATTGTTTATTGTTGTGATTTTATTTTATTTTAATTATTATTTTAAATGTCTAATTAACTTCCTTTTATGTAAAGCACTTTGAATTACCACTGTGTATGAAATGTGCTATATAAATAAACTTGCCTTGCCTTTAGACATATTTTAGATATGCTTCCATGTATGCCGTTTGGAATGCAGTACTATTAGCTGCATGAAATTTGCGCACTGACCGACTTTCACGTGCGCTTTGTGTTTGTTTGTCCTGAAGCTCGATTGCGGCTACGGTTAAATGCACTTGCATTTTCGAATACTTATATACGGAATTGATTTACACACGGTCAGTTATGTTTTCAGAGCAGGTCAAAACATCTGATATCTCGAAATAGATCTGTGCGTTAGTCTGAATGCCGCCTATTAAAGCTGATCTTATCTGTAATAATCAAACGGCAATAATGCTGAGGAAAAAAAGAAAGACCCATAACTATTGTCTTTAAACTTTCGGATACTTAAAGAGCTCGTATTTTAAATAAGTAATTGTTTTAAAGGGGAGGTACGATGCTGTTTCATGCATTCAGAGTTGTTTACACTGTTAAGGAGTTGGATTCTCATGCTAAGCATTGACAGCGTTTCAAAAACAATTTGGACGTATAACAGATTATTTCTGTGCCAAAAATCTCACTTCGTACAAGTTTCGGAGAGTTTTATTTTTCGATCATGGCTCTTGCTGACGTAAACGACGTTGGAACTTCTTATATGAGCATTTCTCCTGGAAGAACGCGCCCGTGCACACATTGACAAGAGCAAGAGCGTGGCCATCAACGCGCTTTACGGGACTCGCTCGGGGACAATGTCTCTAAAGAAGTGTGTTTTTGATTGTGAGGGAAAGATAACCTTGTTCAGCTTGCTGAAGAACCCAGCGTTACGTAAACAGTGGATGCAGTTTGTTTCTCCGGGGCAGCAACAGAGTTTTTCAAGTGTGTTTGTTGACGAAGGTTTTATAAGCAAGGCCCAGTTCGATGCTGGATTTGCGCAGTGTTTGATACTGAAAGATGGAGCAGTCCTAGCTATAAAAGATCCCGGTCATGATTCAGAACTGCAGACGGTAAGTGAAACGGCATCAAATGTCTGTGTTTTGCTGGTGATCGCGCTCAAGTGCTCTTCACTCTTTAGCTCCGCCCACGACGCGATGCCTCCAGGGGCTTGGCTTTTTCAGAAAGAATCGTGAAGCTGTATATTAGAAATATGATAAAACTAAAGACATTTTGGAGATATGAAGGATGCAGTACTACTCTATAGGTACCCAAGATTAACACCAGATTGGGTGAAACTGTGTGTGTTATGCCCCCTTTAAAAAGTAGCCTGCTTATATAATAAAAAAATAAAAATAAATGTCGCACAAAATAAATTTGATATAAAATGTAAATGTAGCCATGTGCAGTAATATTGAAAACTGAGAATGTGATGCATTGTGATATTGAGTTGATAATGATGATCATAATTGAAATCTATCGTGAAACCAGTAAAGATTCATACTAGTGATCGACCGATATTGATTTTTTATATTCGATACCAATTATTTACGTTTATGTACCCGATAACCGATATGAAGAACCCATATTTATTTACTGTTATAAAATAAATAAGTAACTGCGTGAAGTCCATTCTTCACTTTGGTTTTTCCTCCTTTCAGTCCTCGTAACAACAACAAAAAACTGTTGAAAATGAACATTTTCATGTAAAATTATATCTTAAAATTACAACAATAAAAACATTTTATTTATAAAAAGCAGCATCAGCAACACTGATATTAACAATAAGCAAAAGAATGTCTAATGCTTTCAAATGGAGAAAATAAAGGACAGGAGTCATATCAACTTCATTTTAAACTACAGTTTTAGGTTTATAAGCTGTTTAATAGACTAAAGAGTGAAGAATAATTCACTGAATAATATTCTCTGGAATATTGAAATAAGCTATAACAAACAAAACATCGTATTTTATTGCATTTCTCAACTGGCATGTGTTATCAGAATTATTCAAATGTTTTTGTCATTCTAGATTATGAAAACTGCTGACAGCGCGGTTTATCTATTTACACAGAACTATACTCAAACTGCGGTCGCTTGTGGAGATAATAAATAATTCATTTTGATAGAGATGTATTTATTTAGATGTTTATTGGCGAAATAATGGTTAAATAGTAAATGTTAATATAGTTTAGCGTGTTTGAAACAAGTAACTTTTAACAAGATTCACATGCGGTGGCCGTGCTGGAGCATTTCCTGAGCATCAACCGCTGAGTGAACAGCAATATGAAAGCAGCTTCACAAGACTAAGATGAGCATATACAACAGAGAGAGAATTCAATTCAGCGCTTTTATTTCCACCATGCCCTCATTCATGGCTGTATTATTTAATTATTTTACGTCTTTATTGGGAGAGGACTTGACGGATTATTTTACGTGACTCCAGCTTCTCGAGACTAACGATAAGCATAGACAACAAAGAGAGACTTAAATTCAGCACTTTTATTTCCAACATGCGCTGCAGTTATGTCTTTATTGGGAAAGAGTGACTGATTATCTTACATGACTCTGTGAATTTGTCTCTATATTTTTAGAGCCAAGCTGCATAAACTGCATATCAGGCATTTATATAAAACATCCAATTTGTGCATTAATGGCTGTTATGTTAAATAAAGTTGACTAACTACAGCAAATCAAGTACCTGTGCACGCCGCCATTGTTGTTGTCTCGTCTCCCCTCAGACGCGCTGCAATGGCGATCCTGCGCGCAATTCTCAAAACAACCGCAAGATGGTGGCATTTATTGGTGAATCCGATATTACAAAACCCATATCCGATTATGATAAAATGCTTAAATATCAAGAAAAATATTGGGAAAACGATATATCGGTCAATCTCTAATTCATACCTCTACTTGTAATATGGCAGTACTGACACAGAATGAAAGCATAGAAACTGCAATTTTGGTTAAAATGTAAAGATGTATTTGCATAGCAGAAGAAATTAATTGGGGAATAAATGTAGATCAAGAATCGTTTTGGAATCGGATTGTGACTCCCAGAATCGGATCGGATCGTAAAGTGCCTGAAGATTCACATTCCTACTTTTTATGGAATTGTGCTGGTTAAGCAACTTATCATCCTTCCTTGCCAGCTGCCACACAATTAGTTCCATCTTTCAATCATCGAGACCATATGTGCAGCATTGGCCTCTGTCTGAATTGCCCGAATTACTTGAGGAATTTTGAGGTTTTGTTTTTTAAAGTGTTTACAGATTGAATTAGCTCTGCCATTAAGTAAAACTGATCCATTGGAAAGACCACGCCACCCCCCTGAAGTCTGAAAGTGACGCAGATGAGCGGGATCAATGTCTTTGTTGCCAGTTTTTGCTGAAGCCATTGATTTAGCTCAGACATGACTTTGGATCTCTGACTCTTCAAATGATTGCAAATCAGCTGCGTTGTCTTTCCAGACTACCTGCTTCCAAGTTCCAGCAAGATGCATTTTGCCCACCTGCCAGCATTCCTGTTTTTACTGCACATCATCGAGCACCACTAAACTCTCTGTAATAACTTCCAGAAGTTCACTTTCCCCCTCCCACCCTCTTTGTCCTTTGGGATTGTGAGAGTAAGGCGAAAAAAGCCACATTTTCACATTAGTAATGATTATGGAAAGTGTTTGCAGCTGTTTTGAGTTAGCATGATAAACTATCTGACACCTCTGCAGTGTTGTTGTGCATGTGGTTCTGGTCATTTTCAGATGATGTGGCATTGATTTACAGGCTTTGCCCGTGTTTATTGTCTATTAGTAGGATGCACTGTTTAGTCTGCTCTAAAGGCCATGCCAAAATAAGCCATTGTCAGACCATCGTTGAGCATCTGTTGGCCTGGTTTTTGCATTGTTCCCCTCCGTTGGCATTAGTCGGACCCTCATGTGCAGCTTTTTGACCATTGAAATGACCATTTTTGACCATTGACCATTGCTTGTTGAATGGGTGGCAGAGATAAATCTGATTGGCTGTTCAGCTTGAAAGTGACAAAAGCGAGCAAATAAAGAATGGCAATGCTTTTGACTTGTAAGAGTTGTATTATGAATCTGTCTGTGGTGAGCGAAATTGGTATGAAAATGGTTAGCAAGCACTACTTTGGTTACGTTTTGTACAACCTATCCTAGCTCTACTGGTTTCCCTTTTTAAATGATGAAGGCTACTGCCACCTGCTGGTATGAATAGTTATTTCCTCTCAAGCAGAGGCTAGAATAATTGTGCTATTTAGCTGATGACAGAAATAGAAACCGTTTAAAAATATAAATATTGCGTGTGGCTGGTTAGGACAAAAACTCAGATTAACATGGAAAAGATACCTTTTATCATGTGTCGCGGCATTGTAGGAGACAGTGTTATCCCTCACAAGGTCTCTCAGTTTGGTTCACTAGGCTACATAATCATGGGGAAGACTGCTGATCTGACAGTTGTCCAGAAGACAATCATTGACACCCTTCACAAGGAGGGTAAGCCACAAACATTAATTGCGAAAGAAGCTGTCTGTTCACAGAGTGCTGTATCCAAGCATGTTAACAGAAAGTTGAGTGGAGGGAAAAAGTGTGGAAGAAAAAAATGCACAACCAACCGAGAGAACCGCAGCCTTATGAGGATTGTCAAGCAAAATCGATTCAAGAATTTGGATGAACTTCACAAGGAATGGACTGAGGCTGAGGTCAAGGTATCAAGAGCACCACACACAGACGTGTCAAGGAATTTGGCTACAGTTATCGTCCGAGGCGTCTTACCTGGGCTAAGGAGAAGAAGAACTGGACTGTTGCCCAGTGGTCCAAAGTCCTCTTTTCAGATGAGAGGAAGTTTTGTATTTCTTTTGGAAACCAATGTCCTATAGTCTGGAGGAAGGGTGGAGAAGCTCATAGCCCAAGTTGCTTGAAGTCCAGTGTTAAGTTTTCACACTCTGTGATGATTTGGGGTGCAATGTCATCTGCTGGTGTTGGTCCATTGTGTTTTTTGAAAACCAACGTCACCTCACCCATTTACCAAGAAATTTTGGAGCACTTCGTGCTTCCTTCTGCTGACCAGCTTTTTAAAGATGCTGATTTCATTTTCCAGCAGGATTTGGCATCTGCCCACACTGCCAAAAGCACCAAAAGTTGGTTAAATGACCATGGTGTTGGCGTGCTTGACTGGCCAGCAAACTCACCAGACCTGAACATAGAGAATCTATGGGGTATTGTCAAGAAGAAAATGAGAAACAAGAGACCAAAAAATGCAGATGAGCTGAAGGCCACTGTCAAAGAAACCTGGGCTTCCATACCACCTCGGCAGTGCCACAAACTGATCACCTCCATGCCACGCCGAATTGAGGCAGTAATTAAAGCAAAAGAAGCCCCTACCAAATATTGAGTACATATACAGTAAATTAACATACTTTCCAGAAGGCCAACAATTCACTAAAAATATTTTCTTTATTATACTTTTATTATGAAGTATTCTAATTTGTTGAGATTTGGTAGGTTTTTGTTAAATGTGAGCTAAAATCATCACAATTAAAAGAACCAAAGACTTAAACTACTTCAGTCTGTGTGCATTGAATTTATTTAATACACAAGTTTCACAATTTGAGTTGAACTACTGAAATAAATGAACTTTTCCACAACGTTTTAATTTATTGAGATGCACCTGTATTGTGATAATATTTTTTGGGCCAAATTGGACAGGCTTTTGTTGAATGGAAATAGTAGCGTGGCCATTCTGTTAAACATCTCCATAGTTATAAAATGTCTTTGCATTAAGCCTGTTAAACAGTAAGTGGTATGTTTTTTTTTATACTGACCTATAATTTATGCTCTGAAGTGAATTGTCAGTTTGGCCTTTGACCCATGGTTGACTTGAGCTAAATCTATCTATGCGTGTGTGTTTCTTTTTTAATTACTTACTTTCTCCATTTGACTTGGACTATTAATTTGAATTTATGAGCACCAGGACTTTACTTTTATTTTCATTCCCCAATAAAGGCACATCATTTCATTATCATGTCCTCCTACGCTTCCTGACTTGTGAAGTTTTGTTGAAAAAATATGTAGTTTGACATGAGCATTAACTCTTAACGATGTGACCCACTCCCAATGTCCTCCTTTGGGAGACCTTCTCTGTTGGCTCACACAAGCGTGGATAGCTTATTATCTGTTGTTAAGACTCTAACAGGAAGATTTTATTTAATATGTGAATCATACATTTCATTTGTTTGGAATATATTTGGTTTCATAATTCCACCATTCAGAATTGTAATCCTACTAATTTCTTTCCATAGAATGACAGGTTAAACTATGAAAATATCAACAAATTAATGTAGTAACAAGAATGCTCTGTAGATTTAACACTAAACAGAGTTGTCTGTACATCCGAACACATTTAAACCTTTTGGCAGCATGTTTTCTTCTATCAGTCCAAAATACACACCAGCCGACCAAAGCTGACTGGCTCGACAGTTATTTTTTCATCACAACAATAAATGTACTTGTGTGTCTATGTGTGACTGCCTGGTGTTTATTTGTGGTTCTTTGTTTTTCACCGTTTCCCAGCACCAATGTTGTGATGAACTACTCCGAGATAGAGTCCAAGGTTCGAGAAGCCACCAATGATGACCCCTGGGGCCCATCAGGCCAGCTCATGGGTGAGATTGCCAAGTAAGTGCTCAGCCTGCTGGGTGGTAAGAGGACTACGTGTTCGCTTTCAGTCTTCAGGCATTCACTGACTCTACTCTCAACTACGCAGAACATTTGTGTAGGGCAATTACTTCAGAATTATCTCATCATTGATAGCCGATGATTTCAGCTGCTTTGCATCATGCCTTAGACTTGAGATCATCTGAAAGTTTAGTCATTACATCCTCATGTCGTTTATTTGTTTTAGTTTTTTAGTTTTCTTTTTACATGAATTTAGTGTCTTGTGTTAAATTACTGTAAAAAAATCTGGGTATTTTAGTATCGGGTATCAGGCAGTATTTTAATATGCTAAAACCTGTTACTACTATGAACACATTTTTCAAAAGAAACACAAAAAATACAAATAGTATAATAAAAAAGACTTACAATTGTTAGAAAATATACAAATATCTTTAAAGCTGTTTAGTTTGTCAGTGGTATTGGTTCCTGTTTTTGACAGGTTGAAAAATATGCCATATTATACAACTTTTAAGAAACCAAAAAAATAATAAAATTGCATATCAACTGGGCCATTTCAGAATCACTGCATTTTATCCATCAGAAGAGAGATTTATATATATATTTGATTTGAATGAGAGGACTGTCTATATCAGATAGTTGTAGCCTCATTTAACCCCTGCTTACAAAACCTTATATTCCTACTGGAAGTAGTTTTTGTGTTCTGATTGTTAATACATTCCTAAAGCGTTATACCTTATAGATTAACATAATACAATGTTTAAAAACTTTATCCATTTATTATAAAGTCATTGTACATAATGTGACTAATCTACCTTTACTGCAGATCCACATTTATGTACGAGCAGTTCCCTGAAGTTATGAACATGCTTTGGATTAGAATGCTGAAAGACAACAAGAAGAATTGGAGAAGAGTTTACAAGGTACAGTGCACTGCTCCTCTTGCATCACCTTTTCACCTTCAAATGAAACACAGATGCTGAAATGAAGTGTACGCTTCATGCACAATGTTTAGTCAAAATCATTGGCGTGCCTATATACAGGGAATTCTGTGCATTGACTTTGATATGGGAAGCCCCCTGCGATCACTAATTCACGTTCAGTCGCAATGATCCCGCCCACCCCACATCCCCCCCTTCCAGGGCCCCTGTTACTCTGTTCCACTTTTACCCCCCCGTCCGACGCCTCTGCCTATATATCAGTCTATTGCTAAATGTAATTAATTTCTTCACACAAAGTAATTCAAAATTTTAAATCGTCAAGTCTACTCTTGTAGCTGTGTTTGTTTTGGAATTATTACTAATAATGCCGTCTTCCATGTGTGCAGGCCTTGTTACTATTAGCGTACCTCATCAGAAACGGGTCAGAGCGGGTGGTCACCAGCGCCAGAGAACATATCTACGACCTGCGCTCTATGGAAAATTATCATTTTGTAGGTAAGTTTACATAGATACAAAGGTTCAAATGAATTCTTTTCAAGCAGTGTTCAAAAGGGCAAACAAGTATATTGATACTGTTGCAGTGTGATGTGATGTGAAAAATTACATTTGAGCTTTTTTGCCTAAAAACATTGATTTGTATATCAAAACTCAAATATACCCAAGTAAGACTTTCCCAGGTGTCAAGCGTACTGACATAGCCTCATGCTCTTGAGTTTCTCTCTGACAGTAAGACCTCGAAAGTTCATTTGTACAAAAGAATGTTAATATTTAATTTTGGGAAAAACAAGACTTTTTTTATTTTTTTGATATGTAACAAAAAGTGTTTAAAATAAAAGTGGTCAATTCTTTCTGAAGGCACTATATCTTTAAGCTACTTTTGTGTGATAAGTGAAGAGCAGGAATAAAATGACAGAACTTCATAGTCAGCGCTAGAGGTGTTAGTGTCTGTTTCCTTTTTGTAGTTATTTAAAGCTCTCCTTGTTCTAAATATGTTTCAAAGGTTCTGTGGGGTTTCAAAAGCAATTCTGTTTAATTTTCATCATTTTACACACATTTTCAGTCATCTACTGAGACAATTCATGAACATTAGCTGTAGCACAATAGTAGCTTTGGTTTCATTTCGGTATTCAACCCAAAAGATTTGCCTTCACATACCAGTGTATTTCTGAATTTGTGTTCAATAAATATTTAAATAGGAAAAAATCATTTTGCAGCCTACCAAGGCTTTTGTAGGACATCCATGCAGTAAATCTCAATAGCAAAGTTCTGGCATTACCAACAGACAAAATTTGACTACGACACCGTCTTATCTGAGACAATTTTAAATACTGAACTTTTTGTGTGGGGTCACATTCCAACATTTGATTTTTGTCTTTATTCTGTATCCAACGGAGGTTCGTAGAAACCAGATTAAATGGGCCAAACAGTTCCTTATGAGTTAACATGCTATTTTCTATTTTGCTAGATGAAAATGGGAAGGACCAGGGCATTAACGTACGGCAGAAGGTGAAAGAAATGGTAGAGTTTGTTCAGGATGATGACCGGTTACGTGACGAGAGGAAGAAAGCCAAGAAGAATAAAGACAAGTACATTGGAGTATCTTCTGACAGCATGGAAGGCTTCAAACAAAGTAACTGTAAGTGATCAAATGTAGCAAATTTGAGTGTTTCTAAATTTGAAAGTGGATGATTTCTACAACCACTAAATGGAACTGCGACTGTTTCTCAGATATTTTCCAAATAGGTTTCACAGACACTCTGCTGTCTGCTGTTGGTTGGACAAACAGATTGTCGTGCCCCAAACTCGTGCAAACCTAAAAAAAACATGATCAACTTTATTTGCGGCGTTCCTGGAATATGGGCAAAAAGATATGTCTGCCAAACTGGTTATGCCTGCATCATTCATAACTTAACAGTCTGACAACTTCTTACACCAGTATACATCCTATACAAAGTAATCTGCTCTAAATTAATATCAGTATACTAATATTTCCTAAGCAAACAATTCTGAGACAGTAAATCATGTTATGTAGAAATTGGATGTTAACCAATAAAGAGAGAGAGAGAGAGAGATTGCTGATGCTCTCAGGAGTTCATATAATAGTCCTTTATGTCTGGTGCTTTTTTATTATTATTTTCTAATTGCATTGTGATGTTGTGGTGATTGTTCCAGCGGGTTAATTGGTAATCAAATAAACCAAGAAATTCCCTGTGGTCATTTTGAGGCATTATTTTAATATCTTGAAACTGATTGACCCCAAAAGTGAGCTGCTTTGTCTGTATACTGTAGACGTCCCACAGGGATTTGTTTTAGGTCCTCTGAAGTTGTTTCGCGTTGTGAGAAATTCCCCCTGGATTCCCTTCTTCCCACGACTGATCTTTTGATTAGAGCTGTTTTGATTTCAGGGCCATCACTTTTTCAACTTTGCTCACTGCATCCTTTGGTGATGTTTATGATCAGGTTAGAATAAATAATCAGATCTATGCTTTTTGTATTACAAGTTTTCTCTTAGAGCTGTCTAATCAATTCAAGATGCCACGTCCCTTGTCATGTCATTAGGGATGTTACTTGTGTGCAAAGTCAAAAGATTGTGCTTGGTTTCTGCTTTGATTTGCTGCTCAGATTTCTGCCTTTATTAGCTATACTACACTTTCAAATTGCCAATTTATGATGGCATGCCAATGATGGATTTGTTTTGATGGAGAAAGATAAAAATACTGCAGGGTCAGAGGGGGGTAGACGGCTTGATTTTAAGTTATACTTTAAGTTTGTGGGGATTTTAGTCAGGTGTATGTTCCATGCTTTTCAAAGTTTGAAGTGCATTTGTGTGCAAGTTCATCAAGAAACGATAACTATAAAGATAACTTCATAGCTCTCACACCTGCACACAATAACTGTATTATAAGCATGCTGCGGTTATGTTGTCTACTGCTTTAAATGCTCAAGCTTTTAGAAGCAGAATGGATTTTAATTGACTGTCAATGTTTTTATCATTTATCAGCTTCAAAAATTGTTTTGGGAGTGCTGTTTTTATTATAGTTGGATCTTACTATTCTCATAGAATTAGAACAATTAATACAACTTTATAGTTATCTTCATCCGGTGTAAACGGGCTTTTTGTGAATTTCAATCTGTTGCTTTAAATATCTGAAACAAATTCAGCACCTAACTAGTTCGGTATCCACATTCTCAGCGGGAGAAGGGTTTGACCCTGAATCTAAAGGCAAATGGGACGAGGACTGGGAAAAAAACAAGAACAGCTTCCCATTCAGTGAAAAACTGGGGGAGATAAGTGACAAAATTGGAAGCACCATCGATGACACCATCAACAAATTCCGCAAGAAGGACCGGGATGACTCGCCGGATCATATCAGGTACATGACTGAGATTTCTGATGCCACAGAATGGAAAGCTATGAAACCAAGTAGCGGCAGATCTTTTCTTCCATACATCTGACTGAAAAGGTTTATCAAAAAGAAATTCATGTAAAAGGCAGACTTGGTTCAGTCCATTTGATTGAATGAAGATAGATCAGCTAAATCTGAGCCAATTGTAAGGTTTAAGCAAACTAAATAATGAAGGAAAGTCTGGCATACGTCACCAGAAAGAAGTGTTTTATTTCACCAGAAGATCAAGTAATGACATTTTGATTAAAAAAACATACATTTAAAAAAAATAGATAGGATGAATTTTAATTTCATGCTGACTTTAGTACCTTGAAATCTACTTTAATAAATTAAACGACTTGTAGGTATATGAACTAGCACAGTTCTGCACTGTAGTATAAACTAAACTTTCAGTAGCTAGCTAGTAGCTAATCTAGTTTGAGTGACGAATGGAGCTCAAGCGTAGTTCAGGCAGATGCTCAGCTGATCGTATCTCCTCCCACTACAATTACTAAGATATATAAGTTCATCACACATACTATAGTCTGTCGCAGAGACATGCGCTTACCCTCCTCCATCCCCAACTCCTCATTATGCAGATACATGATGACCTAACTGCTTGTCCACAGAGATATATCATCTGTCCAGCTCATTCTTAAATTGTCCAAATGTATTCACAGTGCTGTATTACTATACTTGGATTATACAAATGTTGCATATAAAATATCTGGTAATTGCTTAGGCTTCAGGGAGGTTTCAGGGAGGTTTGCTTGTGGATAGCTCAGAATCTGAACCCTTCAGAGCAAAGCTTGCCGCCAAATATAAAGTTTAGGACCTCTACAATATTCTGAATCGAACAGAGTGGTCCTGACTGAACTATATTATTTGTTGACTTTTGTTGCCTCTTTCTGCAGTGACAATGAGGAGGACAGAGTTTCACAGAACGGTCGCCCTGCAAAGTCTGAGTTTAAGGATGACGAGGAGACCGTAACAACCAAGAGTGTCCAGATCACACAGACCACAGATGCAATCACCTCCACCACCACTACCACCACCTCTACACGCAAACGTGGCGGAGTCCCGTCCAAAACGGTGGACCTGGGTGCCGCCGCTCATTACACCGGCAGCAAAAGTAGTCCAGATGCTGACAACAACAAGGTAAAATACTGCTTTCCACCAAATTCATCCTGCTGGAAATGGTGCATTATCAAATGGATGGCTGCCGTGCTACAATAGCGAGGTTAATATTTGTAATTGACCAATAACTGCAATAATGTCAGTTCCACTATCTAATTCTAGCTTTAACATGAATGAATGAATAAATAAAATGTTTAAATATTGTGAAATAAGAATTAATTTAATTTGAATAATTGCAAGCATGTATCATTTGCCATCATTTTAATAATTTAACATATTGTGTAACAAATAATAATAATAATAACAGTGATTAATAATGATCTTGAAAGAAGTGCATAATTCAAATAATTTATAATATATTGGTATTGTGGTTTAGTTATATACTTTATAAATATTAATTAGCATTTATCATAATATTGATGATAATAGTAATCATAATAATGAAATCTATAAATCAAGCGGTTTCAATTTTTGCATAGAAAAAAATTACGTTCACACAAAATTGATAAAGTTCCACTAATTATAGCTTCAAAATGTCAAAAACAACAATAATAATAATAATAAACAACAATGTTTAAATATTATGAAATAATTGTAATAATTTTAAGCATGTATCCTTTCCCATCATTTTAAATTACTGTATAATAATAAATATACATACACACATAAGATATAAATGAAGCAATTCACATACATTTTTACATAGAACCTGCAAAATGTGTTAAAGCAAAGTCTAAGACCACTACAAATTCTACATTCTACAATCTACATTCCTCTCTATGAAGTGATTAGGGTAGCAAAAGGAAGCCTGTGCTGCCTTCATGTGGTAGAAGTGAAATGTGACGTTCTTCATTCTCTCTTCAGACATCAGTGAGTCGGTCGTCCAGCACAGGGCTTGCAGATCTGTTGATGGTGGACTCTGGCTCTGGTCAACCAGTGTCTTCAGGTAAGACCCAATCAGCTGCATTTGCTAAGCATCACTGTTACTATTGCTTATACTTAGGGTAGGGTTTGATCACCACTCACAAACCAGCTCGAACCCCCACACCTCCTGAATGGACACCACAGCTCAATGTGGTTGGAGCATATAACGTTTGCTGCTTGTTATTCTTAATTTTTGAGCACGATTTCCTCCATGCAGAGACTCGGACAGAAACTTTTCCTGAAAGTTGATGTAGCTTTTAAAGCCATGCTCATGGAAGTTCTTTAGAGACATGTAAGTGCCCCAGATGAGTGTTAGTTGTGTGTGAGAGAGAAAGAGCGAATTGGAGATGGGTGCACAGATGCTGCTGTCCCTCCGTATCCTGTCAGCAGCCCGACAGCTGTGCTGTGTCTGCTAGCATCAGTCAGGAGGTCAAAGCTGTTCCAGCCAGGTTCTGACAAACTAATCGTGTGTATGCAGATGGACACGTGTGTTTGTCTGTGCATCTGAATTTGTCACATCCAGATCAGTTGAAAAAAAGTTACATTTTGGATATTAAACAGATATTTTTTTTTTCTGTTGTGAATTTTCTTTTCAGCAAAAAAAAAATATATATATATATTAGTGCTGTCAAACGATTAATAACATCCAACAATAAAAGTTTGTTTACGTAATGTTTGTACTTTATATTTGTATTATGTATATAAAAATACAAACACACACAATATATATTTTGAAAATATTTACATTTATATATTTATATTCATATAATTTATATTATATATAAATATATTTAATATATAAACATAACAGATTTTTCTTAAATATATACATGCATGTATGTGTATTTATATATACATAATAAATGTACACTGTACACACGCATATATATATATTTGTTTTATTATTATTTTGGATGTGATCGCAATTAATCGTTCAACAGCACTAATATATATATATATATATTAGAGGTGGGCATAGATTAATTTTTTTAATCTAGATTAATTTTGGAATTAATCTAGATTAAAATGGCTCATTTGAATTCTGCCGAAGGCATTCAGAATATGTGTGCTACCCAAATAATGACTAAAAGTAAGTCTTTGAGAACGGGTTTCTCAAGCCAGGTGGCGCATTAGACCAGGGGCTCATCTCCTGTTTCCAAAATACATCACAAACTTTAATCTCTTCCTGTCCCAATCCCACGAAAAAACTGGAGGAAAATCCCGTTCCACTCCCGGAAGAATGACTCCCATTCCCTCCCACTCCCGTGTTGGGTGTTTTTTTTTTTTGCCGATAACTGTCAATTACAGTAAAAATATAGTACAGATCACAGCGTGCCCACCTTATTAGTTGAATAAAAACCCCAAATGTCGTTTTTTGTTATTATATTGAACTGAAAGCCATCTTATGCGCAGTGTTGCACAGATTAAATTTCATGTAAATCATCCATGCTAACACACACGTCTTCTATTTTTATTTTTTAGACATTTCACTCTCTATAGATATATTTTTCTATGTACTGTATTTTTAGATATATTCGAGTTTCGAAGTTTCTCGCTCAAGTTCACATGAGACCTAAAGCGCATCCTGTTTGCTTAAAAGCGCAACGTTTCGTTGTTATTCTGAGTGCACACAAATAAACGTAGAGTCTTTACAGATTCGAAAGATGTATTAGGCTACTTTTATCTGTATGACCAAGAATGACGGAGATGTAAGAGCAAGTGAGCGCACCGGAGCCTGTCCCGCAGCAAACGCGCTTCCACACAAACACTTCAATAGCACATGTTTCTCTAGGTTAACATCATATTGAGCGGCCATGTAAAGTTGCTACTACATACATCTTTCAGATGAAAAGCCATATTTGAGGTTGATGAATGATAGGTGAGCGTTTGGATGTCCTGCCCGATTGTATTACCACATAGACCAGCCGTTAACAATCTGTCCATCACGGACTGCGAGCCTCTAGTTCGAAGACTCGTTCTCGCCCCCTACAGTGCAATTCGGCTAGGTATACATCCACGCTAAAATATCAGGGTGAAAGTCATCATAGCTTGCGTAGTATAGACCCAGCTCCCAACCCAACTTTGAGAATAGATTAACGGCGATATTTTTTTTATCGCCCGATAAGAGTCTCACGTTAACGCAGCACGTTAACGCCGATAACGGCCCACCACTAATATATATATATGCATGTATATATTTATTTATGTTTTTTTATATAAATGCTGTTCTTTTGAACTTTATATTCATCAAAGAATCCTGAAAAAGTAATTTCCGCAAAAATATTTGGCAGCAAGCATTGCTAATGAGAACAATGTTTGGACATCAGCATATTTGAGCGATTTCTGAAGGATCATGTGACACTGAAGTATTGATGCTGAAAATTCAGCTTTGCATCACTGGAATAAATTATATTTAAAATATATTAAAATAAAGTCTGAATAATGATTGTAATATTTCACAATATTGCTTTTTACTGAAAAAGTTTTAGGGAGCATAAGAGTCTTCTTTGAGAAACATTAAAACCCTTACCTACCCCAGATTTTTATCTTGTTTTGTAAGCTATGTATAGTTGTGTTTTAAAGACTATATACGTCTCATCGTAATGTTTTGCAGGTGGAAACTCTGATCTGATTGGTGACTTTGCCGACTTCTCCTCACCTGCTGCCTCTGTCAGTCTCCCGTCAGCTGCTGGTATGTGTGACCCAACTGCACACAAGGGCCAAAACTGTCTTTATCTCATCAGACAACATCTTGCAAACTGTAAACGTCTCACTGCATTTTTCATGCATTACCATAAGTACTATTTCATCAGAAATATCATCTGTCAGTGGAGCATTGGGCTAATTCAAGGGTTTTAAACTTACGGGTGGCATATCTTCAATTCTCTTGATATCAGGGAAAAACATGTTTTGGAAAAACAAAGTTCGAGAGTAATAATAATAAAAACTGATGGTAAATGTTTCATTTCAAGCAAAAGTTGTATTCATATTTAAATATAAAGTCTGCATGTTCTGTGTGTTTGTGAATTAATGGTGCAGTTTACTACGCACTATTAGGACAGTTTAGTGTCTATATGATCTCCAGAGCTGCTCTGAGTCACTTCATGAGCTTTTCACCGTTTGATTTGATACAGTTATCATCAGATACACAAAAAAATGTTTGCTTTAACTTGAAATTTTGGCACCGGTACTTTATAATACTATTGTACAGTAGAATGTATTTCTCAAAGTAGTAATAATAATAGTAATAATTAAAATCAATTTGTAACTTAAGAATTTTTTTTTCTTTGATTTTATTTTAACAATAAACCATAGTTTTGAAGCGCCTTGTTTGCCACAAAAATAAGGGTAACTGTCTCAATTTTTTATTATAAATTTGTGTCAAATTCTAAATCCAGAAAAATTCAAACAGACAACAGATATAAAAAAAAAGAAACATTTAAGTCTATTGTTAAAAAAAATAAAAATAATTTAAAGTTGTATTAATACGGTTGATTAGACATGCTTTGATTTTTAAAGTTGAATAAAACAATAAAAAACAAAATTTTAAGTGTCAAAAACTGAATTTGGAAAAATAAAACGAAAGTTGGGAAAAATTAAAATAGATTTAATTAGGCTCTAAAAATGTATTTTTTGTTAAATATGCAATAAGAAGGGGTGTAACGATACGCGTATTCGTATTGAACCGAGGGATTGGGCATTTTCCAAATATTTTGCATTGGAACATTTGGGCTCATAAAAGACGAATATTCATTTATTTAAATGAGGTTTAATGAGAGACATAATTTTGAATTATGTTTTTGAATTATGTTATGTTTTATTATGAAGCTTGTTCTGCACAAGCTTACGATTAGCCGTTACACAACAATATTCTACAACTACGTTACGTTATATCGCAAGGTTTTATTTTGGTTGAAAACATGAGTAAACAAACACATTTAAAAAAAGAATTAAAGATCAAGCAGAGCAAATGAAAAATCAGTACAGAGCGTAGGCTATATATACTCAAGTCAGCCTAGCTTTATTGTGTTTACATTGTTTCACGTATTAATTCTGAGAGACACAATAATATCCACATGCTCGGGATTCGGGTTAAAGGTTATTTTCAGTCTGATAACAGTAAGAACGTGCTGACAAAGATAACATGTGCTAACAGTTTCTTAGCGCTTTATGTTAAACCACTCTCCCTTGAGGAAACTTGATATATGTCTGAAGATAATTTCACTGTCAGATAAACTCTCTTCTCAGCTCAATCGAGTACAGCTGCGCACTCCTGCAGTCGTGAATGCAGCGATGGACAGCCATCTTTCCTCAGTCGACTGTGTTTGGATTTCATGATTTCTCATTGTGGTGGTGATATTATGATACATAAGTTTCACTAGTTCATTTGACCAGAAGTAATTACATTTTTTCAGATCATTTAGATCAAAGTAAATCTAAACTTCGCGAGGCAGATGACGACGTTCTGTGATCAAATCCTATCAATTTGTCAACACGCTCCACAGCGCCACCCAGTGCATGTAGTTATAACTGCTTAGGATTTATCATGGGTTCCCTGCATTTACAGCCAGCAAATGAACACAGTAAAATTTCAATTGTTTTTATTGTTCGAATAATAATTACAGACCGAATGTTCGACTATTCGTGCACACCCCTAGTTCGGTGCGAGGCTTTTGGTTCGGTACGCATTAAAAAACCAAACGATTCGTTGGACTAATCCTATTAGGTTAGGAAAATAAAAGCTCAAAGTGTGTGAAATATCAGTGCCACTGCGCTCAACAACACAGCCCAAACGACGTAACGGACATCGTGCTATCTGCTCCGCGATAACCTCCCCTTGCTGGGTGCATCGAAAGATGATGATCTTGTATCGACGATAGCCAGAGATATTGTCAAAAACATAAATCAATCAATCAATCATTGGCAATCTTAAGAGGATTTGGCATTTCCAATTAATGTAGGCCTTTTACATTATTTTATTAGGCCTATTATTATTAAGTTACTTTTATTATTAAATTAAAATTACAATTAATTTGCCCCGCAATATATACCACATAACTGACATGCTGCGAGGATAACATTAGGCTATTTACTCAATTAAAATGTTTTTTAAAACAGGTCTATTAAGCTACGGTTACATACAATGAATTATAGTCCTATAATTAAAGTATTAACTCTGCAGTCATCCATACAAATTTGTGAAATAAAAAGCTTTTATTTAAAGCACTGACTTTCGAAAACAACCTGTTTAACACGAAAGCGCCGTCATTCTGTTTTTACTTTCAATTTCTGCTTATAGTGAATTGACTGAGATTGAGATGTTCACCGGCATAACTCTTGTGCAAAGCGTGTACGTGTGCAAACCCTGGTGCAAACACGTGCTTGTGTGATATCCATTGGCTCAGAAAGATTTCCAACATTGTGACGTAACCAATTGCCCCGCCCCTCCGTATAGAAAACGTGCCGAACCGTGACACCCCTGTGTCATATCGAACTGTGAATTGTGTGAACCTTTACACCCCTAGTAATAAATTGATGTTAAATTGTATAAGTTTTATTTTTACAGTTGGTTAGACATGCTTTTTGAATACTAAAATGTAATTTAAATAAAAAAAAGTTGGGGGAATAAAAAATAAATAAATAAAACTGATTTCAAAGGGCCCTACAGAAGTGCTGCAGTTATTAAGATTTCTTATGTTGATGTTTGTGTCCATTGATATGATTATTTATTCACTTTTCTTTTTTTTTTGGTGTGGAGAATAATTTTAGACATAGCATCTGCAGAATTTGCTCTAACTGCGCATTTAAAAAATGATTACAGCCATTCAATACATATTCCACTTTACAGAGAGAAATGGGCGTGCTTGCGTTGACTTGTCCCATCATCCTCTTCCCTCCATGGGCCTCGGTTCAATGTACAGCGAGTTGCACTTTGCTGGTGGGCAGGAGGATGACAATTCTGTTGGCTTGTCTGAAATATGATTGGAGTAGCAACACACGACACAGTGAAATATTGATGAGTGACTGAGGGGTCCAGATGGAGCTGCTACCTGCTGAGTGTTATGAGCACAGACACACGTCAGCTCTCATCATCCATGCCCCATCTCCCCTGACAGAGACTCACTCCTTAAGAGCAGTGTGTGTGTGTGTACGTGTGAGGATCCGGTTTGAAGTCCTCAAGAACAGTCAACCAATAACCTTGTCCGTAGGAGAATTAACACAAATAAATTATAAACGTGTATGTAAGCATAAAAACAGAGTTCAAATAGGATTTCCAATGATGGGAACAGTTGGAAAAGATGATTCAAATTAAGGTTTTCCCCAGTCAAACATTGGAAATATATAAATGTCATGTGGTGCAACCAAAATGCATAAACATACAAGAGACAAAAATAAAACTATTAAGGTCCCGAGGGATTCTCACGATAATATATAAATTCTACTTTTTTTTTTAGTTTAGGTTGTAAAATGGTCATTCGTATGCTCAACAAGGCTGTTGATTTGATCAAACATCCTGTAAAAAATATTCAAAAAATATTACAAATTAAAATAACTGTTTTCTGTATTAATGTACATTATCATAAATTTTCCTGCAATGGCAAATCTGAATTTTCAGAAGCATTACTCCAGTCTTCAGTATCACATGATCCTTCAGAAATAATTATAATATGCTGATTTGCTGCTCAACAAACATTTTTATCATCGTCAAAGTTGAAAATTGCTGTGGTGCTTAATTTAATTTAATTATTTAATGAATTTATGAACCCAGTAATTGAGAATTTATCGCAGTTCTTGAAAAAAATTCTCAGAATTGTGATAATCGCAATTTCAATAAATGCTAGATATAAACCCCCAATTCTGATTTTTTTTCTTATTATTGCGAGTTTATATCTTGCAATTGACCATTTTAATCACAATTCTTGTGTTTTTTTATTGTGAGAAACTCAATTGGGAGGTAAAGATTACTACAAAATTACTATTTTCTTGCGAGTTTATATCGTACAATTCTCACTTTATAACATGCAATTGCAACTTTATATCATACAATTCTGAGCTTATATCTTGCCATACGAGTTTGTATAATGCAATTCTGAGAAAAGAAAGTTAAAATGTAAAAAATATAAACTCTCAATTGCAAGAAAAATGTCAAAATTGTTAGATAAGAAGTCGCGGTGATCTTTTTTTAATTATTATTTAGTGGCAGAAACTGGCTTCCATAGAGAACAGCATTGATTTGAAAAGGGATTTTGTTTTGGTAACAATGTTAAAGTCTTTAACGCATCCTTACTGAATTAAAGTATTAATTCCCTTCTCACTTCTCACTGACCCAAATGTTTGAACGGTGATACGTATGTGTCTTTTGTTTGTTTGTTTATGTAATGGTTCTAATTGATTTCATCTCCTCAGGTTCACTATCTACTGGTAACGGTGAGTTTGGTGACTGGAATGCCTTCTCCTGCACCAGTCCTCGAGCTGTCACTGCTCCGGCTGCCATCCCAGATCTGTTCAGTGACGTGCCCGCTCTAGCCGCCCCCGTGCCCACATCCACCCAACCGGCTTCCACTGACCTCTTTGACCTGATGACCCCCAACAACAGCAGCCTCAGCACATCCCAAAGCATGACCTTCAACATGTGCCCGCAGAACGCAACCACACCGCTGTCCAGATCACAGGTAAACATTGGTTCGGTTCGTCAGAAAGGCTTTCTAGAACAGCAGATTCACTGACCTACGTGCATTTTGTATAGCAGGTATACATTTTGACCTGAAAGTAGGTGTGATTTGTGCAAATTCGTTTTGGACCATGTAATGTTCAATCATAATTATGTAGCTGGACCTTCCTGAGAAACATCAGGCTGATGATGTATGCAGGACTCCAAGCATTTAGGTGACACACACCTTAAAGTTTCAGGAGTGACATCTGCATTTAAATGTAGAACACGTTTTGAACTTTGTTTTGGAAGGCTGCTTCGAAGTGCGTGTTCATGAAGTGTTGCCATGTTCACTTATTTCAAGTGATGCTTTTAAAGCATCTTTGGACTTGGCTTATAATACGATAGTTTTATAAATTCATAAAATAGGCAGGTTGTGCTATTGTGGCTTTTTTCCAAGACATAGCTTTTGAATTTGTTTATTATGGTCTTGTTCTTATTAGCTTTTTTGTTTTGCATGATCTGGCAACACTACTGAGTTAAGACGTTCCTTGTCATTACGTGCACCACTCAAAAAGGAGACAATTAGGAGTATAGTTAATTTGGTTATAGAATGTGGTTGTTACTCCTGTAAACTATTGAACTGCGAGTACAGAATATGATTACGCAATAAAAGGTGAGTTTAGCTGCGGTGTATATTAGTCTACTTAAACCCGCTCCTCAATCCAAGTTTATCTGCAGCATCCACATCTCAATCTTTTTCTACACTTATTCTTTTGTGATAATCCGTTACACTCAGAAGAAAATACTTCAGATTATACAATATTAGAATATTAATTAGAAGATACAGAATTGTATTCTTTAGATAAAATATTATTGTTGTTATATAATCATATGAAAAGGGTTTAATGGAAATGGTGTGAATGTTTTCAGTTTAACAACTGAAATATTTGTATTATTATTAAACAAAAAGTTATGTAGAGTGAGCCCCCCCCCCCCCCCCCCAATATCATCATGCTAAAATCTATTGTTAATCCACATTTTAAAGCTGCACCCCTAGAGATCAACTTTGAGACCTTTTTCACCCCTCATGACTTTGCATCCCTGCCTCAAGAATATATGAATGCATTTTGTCCTCACAGCCGATGCATATGTTGAATAACTTGGTATGGTGATATGTGAGGAAATGACTGCAAACTGAAGTAGTGCACTCAGAATATATTCCTATGGTTGGCAGGTCAGGAACATAATATAACACGGTGAATCAGATTGGAGTTCATATATGGGTTGAATTAAATGGATACATGTTGTTAGTCCAGCTTTGTCTTATGAGTGGTATTATAAGTCAACCAACTTTGTTTTATGAAAAGTATGAGTTGCCTAAAATATTACTATTAAAAAGTGCTGCAGCACATCATTCAATGTATTGTTCAGTATTCTATTATTGCAAATCATCATTTTAAAAATGGTGCTGTAATTTGAAATTATGAGTTTAATAGGGTATATTCTGTTGTAATTCTAAGATTTAATTTACTGTAAATTCCTCTTCTTTATCAGACAATAGGCGGCCCGTTATTGCCTCCGCAGATGGGACTACAGAAGTCATGCGGGAATGTATCAATGCCTGCCACCTGGTCAGACCCAAGCGTGAACATCAGCCTGGATTTCCTGTCTGCAGGCCTGAACCCTCCCAAAGCCACACAGCCCACACTCAACACCATGATGCAGCAAGGTTAGAAACGCCAAACAATCTGTAGCCATTCTATCTTCATGATTCAGATCAGATTGTCTTGCCTTGAGTTGATTAAACATTGTTCTTTGAGGTAATCAACAGTCACAAGCAATTGCATGTATTATCTATTCATATTTGATCTATTTCTTATTTAGGTGTCCAGCCACCTTTGAACATGGTCACCCAGAATTTCACCGGAATGACACTGAATGCCCAGCCCTCGGTGACCTCTCCCAGACCCGGAGTGAACCCCATGATGGCCGGGGGGGCCATGGGCATGGGAATGCCTCCTACTATGGCGACAGGCACCATGGGAATGGGCTCTGTGGGCATCGGAGGAATGCCTATCAATCAAGGACTCGTGGGCATGAATATGATGCCTGCTGGAATAGGCCTGCAAGGTGCCCTGGGCATGCCCAGCATGGGGATTGGCCAGAGCATGAACCCCGCCATGGTGCAACCTAAACAAGATGCCTTTGCAAACTTTGGCAACTTTGGGAAATGAAGGGTGAATCACACCAAGAGGGTTAACGGTCCAAATACACCTTCTCAATAGAAGGAGCTGCATCCAGTAAAATGGACAAAACTGACAAAACTAGTCCGTGTCCCGACTCTTCAATCATTTGTCCTCATTCGTTAACAGATACAGAGAAGAAAAAACACACACACAAGAATCTGCTTTTCTTTCATGTGGGGTTGATAATCGAAGGGTGGATTCTTTTGTAAATGGTGAAAAGCGTATTATATACTTTTAAAGGAAAAAAGATGACTGTGCAGTTTGTTACATTATCATCATAGACTTTCTTTTCTTTCTTTTTATCACGGCCCTGTTCACTTTTCAAATACGACTGATTTCAGAAATTACCTCATAATTTGCATTACTCATGCTGTGATTTAAAGACCGCAAAGGGTTGATTTGTAAATATCTTGGTGTGCAAAAAATACATTATTTTACTGACTTCTCAGATGGAACAGTTTACCACAGGTCCTTTATATTTGGTTTGAATTGTTACAGTTTGTCAGATATAGTCACTTCTTATATTCCGTTATCACTCCAGCACCTGCGATTTAATTTAGATGAATATGGTCAACTTATTCTTTTTAAACAGACTATATCTGTAGATATAGTTTGAGTGCTTTTGTGTAGCGAGCTGCCTGACCGTAATTTGAAGTGTGCCTGTCTGTGAAATGGCCACCTTTTAAATGACACAGATGTGTGTGAAGGTTATTAACAGTTCTTGATGAATCCAAAACTGTCTTAGAGAGGATGTGTTGTGTGAAAAGCGCAAGCCATTACATTCTTGAATGATATGGATAGTGTTACATACGTTCATCTAATGTGAAGATTTCTGGGGTCTGAAGCCGCACAAATAAGTGCTTTGGTGGTAGCAGGAGTAGTGTTACATATTGCTAGTAACTACTTGAATTGGTATTTATAATGCCTCATAATAACAGTCATATCCGTTATATCCTTTTCTTGCATGCGTGTTGATTTGACAGTTTCAAGCATTGTTGCGGGTCAGTGTTAAATTTTAGAAATGTCTGTCACAGGATTATATGATGGGTATAGAATCGATGAAGGCATGGTGAACCCCAAATGAAGTTTACTAGTCACTTTTTCTTTCTTGACATTCGGTTTTGTCCATTTTCTCATATGCTGCTTTACAAGGGACCCTCCATCAGCAACTGAGGCATTATGTTCAAAATGACCAAATCTTTATTTTATTACCATTTTAGATTTATTCCATAGTGGTTTAGTTTCTTATTTTAATACTTCACATTATACGGCGAGATCCTGTGCATATACATTCTTCTAGACATGAGTGAATCGAGTAAACACTTCTTAGTTTATGCAAATGTAAAGAGAAACATGCAATTATCGAGCGCCTCTGTCATCTTTACAGATTTCAGTTTTTGATTTGATTGTACTGAGAAACTTTGTTTAACATTAAACGATTTCATCAAAAGCTGGCTTTGTGACTTTAATGGTGTAGACTTTTAGCGTTCTCATTAGTGAATAGTTGATATTGTTCCTTACGATTCAAAGAGAGGATTTCAATAGTGCCTCTATCGAAACCATGTTTATCAAAATCTAATAAACATATGTAGATGATGATGAACCACTTTTGAGGATGAGTTGTGCTTTAATGGAAACCGGCTGTATTGAATCATGTCCTGTCCTGTGGCTCCCTCCAGTGTCGACACCAGGGAGTCACTTAAGCCGATAAAGTCTATCGTATCATGTTTTATATGCTTTCTAAATGATCAACATGTACAAAAACTGGTTTATACAATCATTACATGCCATCTCTCCTTTGATAATTCATACTTTTTTGTAGTAAAATACATTTTAGTATAATTTTTAATGTCTATCTTCTGGTTGTAAAACATTTACAGATTTTTATAAAGTAAATTAATTTATTTAATGAAGCAACTTTATTTACTGTATCGATTTTTTTTTTCAGAAAAACCATGTTAAAATGTATCAAATCTGATATGATCAGGCTTTTGATGAATTTGTACATCTGTCATCACTATTTTATTGCATTATACGTTTTGCCTTCCACAATTAAATTTCATCATATTTCAGTTATTGGGAGAGCGTATATGCATTTATAACCGTTTGTTCTGGTTCTCAAATATGATTGATTGAGAACCGTGATAAAATAAATATCTAACAAATGTACAGTAATACAGATTTATCAGATTAGTTTCTGATTATTATTTCAAATGTCAGGCTTTAGAAAGATAAGGGGGCAAACCCGACTTGACCCTAAATGTAAGGCTGCTAAAATGTTATATTTAGATTTTTTTATATTGTATATTATAATAAATATTTGATTTATATTTATTCTAATTTTAAGGGTAACATGTCTGTGAAAATAATTCATACAGAGTGAGATTAAGCTATTTAAATAGTTAAAAAGGAGCTGTTTTGAGACTGTTTACCAGTAAGAGCCAGAAAACTCAACATTTAAAACAAAATTATAATAAATTAAAGAATCTACACCTTGGCAATGGGTAGTATATGATCTTCTAAATATATCCAAATACAAAACCTAATAAAAGGATGTAATTATGCCCGACAACTCTTATCCTTTTAGTATGTGGATAGGACTAAACAGGCATCTACTGGTGATGTTGTTGTATTACATCTGATTGGATTTATTTTATTCACATTGCACTAATCTGCCTCCATTCGTTCAATTTTAATGCCTTTGCTGAGTTTGCTCGTTTTTAAACTTGTGCGCTTTTGGACGTTTATGCATTTTAAAAAATATAACATCCCTAATATTTTAAATATTCAGGTTTATTAGGAAATTTTTTCAATGGAAAAATTAGTGTCCCAATTTACCTGAACTCGTGAATATTTACAAAGAGTTACGAAAATACACTGAAAATATATGCAGGGTTTTACCAGTAGCTATTTAATTGCTATCAAAACTTCCTAATTGTATATCAAGTGAAATATAGAGTTTTGAAATATGTATATATTTTTTTTATTTACACATTTGAATAAATGATTCTAACGTTACGTCCATGTTTTCTGTATTTGCGTGGTCACGTGCTTTTCGATAGCCGTTGTTTGTTTTTGTTTTCTTAAAGGACGCTGGCGCTTTTTAACATTCCACAGCCATTACTGTTGAGTTACGACATACTGACAAGAGAATGGATAAACACCCCAAAATGAGAGCCAAGAAGAGGTTCAGAGACGATGAAAAAGGCTCAACGGCTGATGAACCGGTACCAAAATGTGCCAAAACAGAAGAAAACTGCATTTTGAAGAAACCTGGTCCTCCTGTCACGATCCCCGCAGTCAGAGCTCCACGAGCCAGTGAACCAACTGACGTAAACAGCTTGACCACTCACAGACGAGATGACGCCTTTAACTCGATCAACAGGTCATTAACTGGTGATTTGGGGATTAAACAGGACAACGCCGACTGGGTTCCATTTCCACTTTATCCCTCAGTTCAAACTTCAATGGTGCAAACCACTGATAACGCGCTTTCCTCTTTCAACGCAATTTCTCAGGTTTTCTCAGTTAAAGACACGCCGCAGTCATTTAACTGGAATTTGTACAGTGAGGCGCCTTTCCCAGTAATAAACCATCAGCCAATCAACGAGGCTTATTTTCCGAAAGTAACCCATCAGCCAATCAGCGCGGCGTCTGTGATAACCCGTGAGCCAATCAGCGAGGCTTCTGTGCAGATCAATACCGAAGGTCTGAACTTCTCTCAGCCGCCTTCTGGAGCAGGTAGGTTGAAGGCTTAATGTACTGGAGTAGAACTGTAAAAAACACTTCTACTTTACAAAACATTTGAAATATTAATTTTAAAGAATAACTATTAAGATAAATTGTATATTTGCATATTACTAAAAAAGGTTCATTAGACCAAAATAGTGAAGCTAGCTTCAGAGTAAAATGATGGATTCAGTGACATAATTAAATCCCTTCCTAAGAACTTTTTTTAACTATGTAAATATTTATATACATGAAGACATTTCCTTGTTTCACTGTCTCTGTGTGCAGAAAGTGAGGTGGCAAGATCTCCGAACATCAAAAGGCCCATGAATGCCTTCTTCTTATGGTCAAAGATCCACCGACCCGCCCTGTCTAAGGCCAACCCTAATGCTAGCAACTGTGACATCAGTGTTCAGCTTGGGTTAGAATGGCACAAACTGTCTGAAGAGCAGAAGAAGCCATACTACGAAGAAGCCCGCAGAATCATGGCACAACACATGGAGAAGTACCCAGGTAAGCAATGGAGAAAGATTCAAAGACATTAAAGGGCATATGTAGAATCTCAAAGTTGAAAGATAGTTGTCACTTGTTTCTAAATGTCTCATTCTCATCAACACAGATTGGGTCTATCAGCCATGCAGAGTGAAAAAGAAGCATTCAGCATCCAGAAGGCCACCGGTCATCCCTGCGACCCAAATCTCCTCACCCTTCATTTGGACATGGGCACAGAGACCGAACCTCTATCCAGAGCACCTAACATCCGCGAGAGGGCAGAGCAGTCCAAATTATCCAGGTTCTGCTACTTATTTATATAGCTTATGCCTTGAATATTTCAGGTTCATCACAAATTAATCTGTCGAACACACTTTTTTTGCGTAATGCTGATTACCACAAATTCGACTCATCCTGCATTTTCTTTAAAGAAAGCAAAGTATGATGTTAGGAGAGACACTTAAGCCCTAAATATGCTTTGGTTTTTGTGTGTACAGTAGAGTACGGTAAATGTCTTCATCAGCAATGTATACACATTATATACACAAAAAAACTGAAGTATAATTTTTGTTTTTAATCAAATGCAGTAATTTTGCTAGATGAAATTTGAGACTTTTTTCCACTGCATTTTGACATCACAAGTAAAAAAGTAATTACTTTTACTGTAGAGCATTTTTATTATGATAAACAAAAAAAACGTAGCAAGCTCGCAGGTATACTATTGGTCTTTAAAACCCTCCAAGAGTTGAATTCACTGGTTAATGTCAGTTAATATTCTGGACTGGGTGTTTAAACATGATATGATGACTTCTCACGCTAAAAACATCACAATGCTTTTGTCAGGCAACATTACCCAGGCCATGGAGATGCAACAAGGTTTTATCAACACAGATCCGTGTCCTCTCTCTGCTCCTCACTGTATGTTCTCTACAGACCTCCACAAGTCTGGCCAGCAGTTCTACCCAGCAGAGTAAGCTCTGCAACCCTCCTCCTAGCATTGCATCGGGTTTGCGATGTGAATACAAATACACAAATTAACATTTTATACTATAGTTAAAAAGATTTGTAATGCCGTATTTTTCCTAGGCTGAAAACTAAATGATCTTTTTCTCCCACAGATCAATTCCATGTTCAAGCTCTTCTAGCCATCTCATTGACTTCATGAGCCACTGTGAGAATCTGAGGCATGAGGCGCCCGTCCTGAATTATGAATATTGCCTCCATGATGACAGTTAGACGGACAGTCTTTAGTTCTGGACTTCTGGCTTCCTGTTTGCTCCTGTGACAGGACTGCACTAGAGCGTGTTACCATTGTGATTTATCTTACTAATCATTTTTTCAGTTCTTATTACAACCATAATAGTTTTTGAGGTTGTATTACAAAATAAAATGTTTCAAATTCCCTCCCTTAAAGATTGTCTGCATGTTCATAGATAATGGAAATGACTTGTTCTAAAACAAATCAGGCTGAATTCTGATTGGAGGATGTTGGCAGACAGGGTTCCTATGAATTGTTTACAGTCGTGTCATTATTGAATAATATATTTTTTTTAAAGAGCTGTTTGTTAAATGGCCATAGCCAGTCATTTCAGAAACAAAGCATAAAAAATCAAATTGATTTTGGAAATGGTTGTGACTTTTTAGAGCTGTAGTAATCCTTCCTCACATTGTGACTTGTAATCTTATAATATTAAAATGTACATTATGCAAATATTTATTGGTAATTGTGAAGAACTATTTATTAAGCAAAATAGTCATATGCCATTTTTATATTTATTGTGTACAAATTGTTTAAAATGGTAAAAATGCAACCAGCTGTTGCATTATTTCCTCCATGGCCAATGATTTAGAACCTAATGAGGTTTAATATGAAGTTCACTTATTTATTTACCAAGGAGACAATGGTGTTAGTGAGTGAACAGTGCTTGAGATGAAATGACAGATGTGTGTGGAGAAAACTAAACAAAGCAAGCTAGTACTACTTTTGAACAATAGTTGTATTTGTGTGTTATTTCCGGTCGGACTGAAACATTGAATTATGTGCCTTTATGATAGCCTACATAAAATCCCTCAGAGGACTTACCATGTTATCAAAACGTGTAAAATGTGATTTACATAACAGTATATTATCATAATATCTGTGATCACTGTTGGACATTGTTTAGCAGAAAAGTAAACTAGTGATAGTGTAAAATATTGCTCAAACCCTCAATTGCCAAAGTACAATATGTCACATGGTAATGTCACATGATAAATTGAGTGATTATTCCTGATTAAAATATATAATGATTTAAATAGCATGACTTTTTGATTAAAGATTTTAATGATCAGTAAATTCATTCAATGAAGTAGAAGGAAAGTGTCCGGAAGTGAATCACGGGAATATACAAAGAATGTAGTTTTGGATGGAAATATGAACAGTGGGTCAAGGATTGTGTTCTGGAGAATGAAGTAATCTGTCCTAACCATAGATCTTTGGCCTCAAACTCAATTCCTGGAGAGCCACAGCTCTGCACAGTTTTACTCCAACCCTAATCAAACACACCTGATCCAGATAATCAAGGTCTTCAGTATCCCAAGAAACGTCCAAGCAGGTGGGATTTGGGGCTGTTGAAGCTAAACTCAGCAGAGCTGTGGCTCTCCAGAAATTGAGTTTGAGACCACTGCCATAGACCGTAAAAAAATGGGCGTAGTGTCCTTGACGTCATCCGTCGGTTTCTGAAGAGGATTTTTGAAGCTCAAAGTGGGCGGAGCCGGCCGTCGCCATCTTGCCAGCGCGTCACTCCCGCATAATCGAAAATCGGCAATAAGTCGGGAGGTGGGTGGAGCTGGTTGCTGAAACCACGCCTGCCTAGCATGACCCAGTGGCAATTTACCTGTCACTCAAGTGGCCACGCCCTTAATTATGCAGAACTTTAAGGCTTAATATAATTTAAACAGATGAGTTATACAAATATTCACCCCCTCACAGTTGTCATAAAGGGTAAAATTGGCTATATAGACCAAAACCACTTTTTGTACCAGGCTGTAAATATGCTTTTTTTCTGCTGTAAAGTTGGGCATTTTAACATGGGAGGTCTACGGGATTGACTCCCTTCTGGAGCCAGCCTCTAGCGGCCAATCGATGAATTTCGGTTTTAGTTATTTCCGTGTTGGTTTCACGAGAGAGAGAGAGAGAGAGAGAGAGAGAGAGAGAGAGAGAGAGAGAGAGAGAGAGAGAGAGAGAGAGAGAGAGAGAGAGAGCGAGGTTGTCGCTTGGTCTTATCAAGGTTCAAGGTTTCTTTATTTGTCACATAATAAATTATACAGGGTATAATCAGAAGTGAAATGTAATCAAATCAGGTCCGCTCAGTGGACAGTGCAAAAGAATAAAAAATAAGAATAATATAAAAGTAACACAACACAAGAGCATATATATGGTAAAAAAAAGAGAAATAAGAGTAAAATGTGCAATATAAAAAGTGCAAATCAATAAGATGTGCAAAAACAATAGAATGTGCAAAAACAATCATGTCATTAAATGGTGTATCGGTATGGAATATTACTGAACCTATTGTTGAAATGAGATTATTGGAGGCCTGGGAAAAAGCAGAAGAAATATATAATAGTTGTGAAATCAATGTTTTTATAAGAGAACATTTGTATTATTTCATACAGATGTATACATTTACATATTTAGCAGACGCTTTTATCCAAAGCAACTTACCAGGCTATACATTTGTATTGTCAGTATGTGTGTTCCCTGGGAATCGAACCCACAACCTTTGCGCTGCTAACGCAATGCTCTAACCACTGAGCCACAGGAACAGATGTATCTAAAGATCCAATTGATCAAAAAGTGGGCATCCCAAGATTTAAGACAGAAATACCTTTAAAGTTAAGTGACTAATTGTCTGTCTACTTTAATTAACAGCTATAATAGTAGGTTTGCGATAGTAGGTTTGCAATGGGTAGATAATCAGATTCAGCCAAATATGATTTTGCTCAGACTCTTCATCAGCTCTTAAAAGTATAAAGTCGACAAAGACTGCAAAGACATTTCGGGATTGTAGGAATGAAACAGCCGATAAATGAGCAAAAGAAGCATTAAAGAAAATCTTGCTGGATGTTAAGGTACTTCTGGGAAGAAATTAGATAAAATCTGTAATTAACAGGAAAATAATAATAATATGGCTACACCGATGGGAAAATAGCTGCACAGGTAGGTGGTATTATAATATTGTAAAATCAGTAGGGAAAAGAGCAGTTTTATGGAAGGCACAGAAAGGAAGAAGTAATGATTTCTAGATTAAGGATGGGACACACAGGACTAAACTCAACACTTGCACTAATGAGGAAGCATGGAAATGGTATGTGTAATGAATGTGATGTTTCTGAAACAGTAGAGCACGTGTTTTTTGAATGTAGTAAATATGATCATCAGCGTAATAGTATTTTTAGTAATATAAAGAACAGGCCAGTGAGCGTCGTGGACCTTCTGGGAAAGGGTTTGAGTGATTAACAGATATTTAAGGTGGTTTTAACATTTTTAGAGCTTATAGGACTAGACTAAATGATTCGGTGTTTGAGGATGAGGGTCATGATGCTTCTGCCTAGAGTTGAGGAGACCAGTGCGGAAACTGGAGGAGCTGAACACGTGCGCAGGATCAAGCTTTGGTTCTGGTCCTCTGGGGTGGGTGGGTGTTGCATTACAATAATTTTTTTATTTTTATAAATATGTATATGTAGAGATTCATCACCCATGTGCGCGAGATATACAGTAGGTGGCGGTAATACTCCTAAGGAGTGAACGGCCATTGAACCAAAAGAAGGAGGAAGTGCTTCACTAACAGGAAGTTCAGCTGGAGTGTGTTTAGTGTCTGGAGCGATGGCGGAAAACACAGAAGGAGAGAGTGCTGGACTCGGGGAGAACAGGTCAGATAACGCTAGTCTGTGCTTGTCTTTATCTTAGCTCTATAGCGAGCCTGTGTTATAGTGTGAGTGGTGGAAAAGACCGCTAGCGCAGTTTAGCGCAGTTAGCATGTTTGCTAGCTTTGGAAATGTGACCAGAAGCGCATGGGAAGCAAAGTTATACGCTTAACAACAGCATACTAATCAACAAAGTGTTAATATTTACCGTTAGCGGCTTGTTAGCTGTGCCTGGGGTTGCTTGCGATCTTAAGCCCACCGGCTCGTTTACGACAAATCACATTTTTATGGATAACATGTTTTAACGTTACATGCCATATTTTTGTTTAGCTTGCGTTTAAAACAGTTTAAATAAGCACTGAAAAGAAAAATAAGCAGTAGAGATGTTGCTGCTTTATTGGTCATATTGCTGCAAACAGCAATACTGGGATCATGCATTGATTTTTGTTTGAAATATACGATAATTTAGTCAAACGCCAGCTGTCAGTATGTGCACGGATCCAGTGGACGCGTTCAATATAATGCCACGCATCCGGTTCCGATCTCCCCTCATCCGAACAAATTTGACCTAACTTATTTACTTTAAGAACCCCGTGAGATTTAGTAAATATTTCAATAATTTAATGGCACATTTGCTTGTTTAACTTTAAAAACATTTATTTTTATCAGTTTTAAAGTTTCAGTAGTATTTTAATAGCTATTGTTATTACACTCAACATTGTACAAATTAATATTACTGTAATTTACAATGTAATTATTAGATTTTTTTTATAACAGGGTTTCCCGTAAAAATAATTATTGTACATTTAATATTTTACATTTAGCCTACATCACAATTGTATAAACCTGTAGCATTTATTTGTTAATTCGTCCCAAATTCACGAACCCGCTGCCATTCCCCCAGGAACCACCACCAGGGGTTCTCGAACCCCACTTTGGGAATCCCTGATAGGACATAAAAAGCTGGTAACTAGAAAACTCTGTAAGAACTATATTTTGACAGCTTTCATAATTTGACATAAAATGTTCATGCCAGTTATTACGCCGCTAAAAGGAATTAAATTCTGTACTCGTTCAATTAAGATCCACAGCTTTAAATTAATTTGAGCTTTTATGTGATATTAGTTCAAATTAAAATTAACTTTTTTATAAATTAAGATCTTAATTCTAAATATTGTTCTAATTTGATTTAGCTGTTTATGAAACTGCATGTCACGTGATGTCCTGCTGTGACGTAGTTGTGACATCATCGGAATTCAGAACTTTCGGTGGCTATAAAAGGATCAAAGCTGTTAGATGATAAACTTGATCTGACTGATGCATCCGTTTTCTGATAAGTTGTGACTTGTGCACAGAGTTTGTGAGCTTCTATTAATAGCAAAATTCCAGTATACTTTGAATCGTCTTCAAGTGAGGATGACATTAAACAGAGACCTCGGCTGGTCGTTGCTTGTAAGCAATTTGCCCCCACTTGTGCACGAACGAGTGTTGCATGAATTATTTGACCCGTTCGAACCCATTTGTTCTCTGCGAGTGTTCAGAAGTAGAAGTGACTTCTGTTTTGGATATGCGTTTATTACTTTTGAACATTGCAGTGATGCAAAAGATTCTCTAGAGGCTCTGAATTTGTTTGAGCTCTTGGACAAACAACCAATGCATGTCAGTTAGGCTGATCACATATCGTTTACGGTCCTAGGTAGGCTCGCTGACATTCCTGATTTATGTGAAGTCATCTCATACTTTGGGCAATTCCTGTCATTCAGAGTGCTCAAAAACAACAGCTTTGGCTCAGATGACCCCAAGGAGAGCAGCTCTCACGCACCGAGGTCATTGATTGCAAGTAATTTGCTGCCCCGTGAGAGCGAACGAGAGTTGCTCGAAGTATTCATTATTCATCCCATATCTCCTCTGTGCATGTGTACAGAAATGAATTAACCAGGGTCTCTGGCGGATATGGTTTTATTACCTTTAAACATCGACGTGATGCAGAAAGTGCTTTAGAGGCTTTACATTTTTCAAAGCTCTTTGACAAAACGGTATGCATCTCGTGGTTCCAAGATGCGACCATGGAGGCTCTATTGAGCAGCAGCAGCCCTCAAGACAATTGGGATATTACAGAAGTAAGCCGTCCTGTCAAGCAATCACTGGGATGAAAGCTTGTAAATACTGTGAAGAATGCATTAATAGGAGTTTCTTTCCCAGAAGTCTGGATTGGCATTGGTCTTTTGGCCACAGTATGGGCTATGGAGAACAAATAATTCCCATTCAGTCTACAGCCCTGCTGATGATGGACCAAACTCTATCCAAAACCTAAACACGGTGCAAAAAAAAAAGCCATAGACAAAATGGCAAGAAAATATTTTCAGTCACACCCACTCACCCACAGGGGCAAACAAAGGCCTAGAAAACAGTTGACGGCAGCAATGGCCCACAGTTCTGTGCCCCCTTGATATCCAAAAGTAATATAATGGTGCAAAATCTCTTTTTGTGTGAAACTTCATTCTGTGAATTAATTTGAATGTAGCCTAGATCTGATGTTGTCTACCATGTCATTATTAAAAGTAATAATGCGGAGAAAAACTAAAATCAATCACTACTCTTGATATTATTTCTTGTAATGGGTTTCTTTCACAAGGTCCTTAAAGTGGTTTGAATTCAAGGTCTGGAATGACTGAAAAGTTCTAAAAAGTGCTTAACTTGAAGGTGTGTGTGTGTGTGTGTGTGTGTGTGTGTGTGTGTGTGGTTTGAACACATGAGAAACAAATATGTGCTTTGGAAAAGGTATTACAAATATGTAA
The DNA here is from genome assembly GCA_003573665.1 of Oxygymnocypris stewartii. NCBI lineage: Eukaryota > Metazoa > Chordata > Actinopteri > Cypriniformes > Cyprinidae > Oxygymnocypris > Oxygymnocypris stewartii. The sequence goes on from QVTF01006172.1 coordinate 63,663, forward strand.
TATTTTATTCACACAATCTATAGTGCCACATTAAATACAACTAAGGATGCATCGATCCGATCCGTTTTGAAGTGATATACAGCGCGGCGCCGCGTTCGCGCGTGCTATAGAAGAGTGCGCGCTACCAGCACACTATAACATCTGACAGGACAGGATAGTTCGTTTTTCTGAGGTGAGAGACTTTTTATATCATCACGTGTTACGAAAATAACATGGAATAATGACACTGGAAAATAACATGGAAATGATCTCATCTGACCTCAGATACTGAATCGGGACAGAGCCTTTTTCTCAGGCACTCTTTCTTAACTTAAACTGCCTCGGAGTCAGATGATGACAGAAGTGTCAACAGCTTTCATGAATGTCTTTTAAAATAAAAGTCTCGCATCAGAAAAGCATTTAGAATTACGTTTTTTGTTAATGTCGTTTCTTTGGCTGTAAACAATCCGTGACCCTCTCAGAACGGTCTCGCAACACACTTTTGGGCTGCAAACCGACCAGTTGAGAAACACTGTAATAGATTGTGTTTAACACACAGAAGAGTGACGATCGGGTCAACACAGAGAAGTATAGAAATTCTAAGTTACATAAAAAAATACTGCGCTGCTATCAGATTGGATCGGTATCGGCCAATCCTCAGAATTCGTGGTATTGGATCAGTTCTGAAAAAATGGTATCGTTGCATCCCTAGTAATTAAGCAAGTGAAGTCTTTATGAGGGAGTCGTTGACTCATTCGTTCAAACTGATTTTAAAAAGTTACGTTTTGTTTAGTTGTCTATTCAGAATAGTGATTTATTTTTAAAGCAAGCACATTCCATCCTAAATTTTACATGATAAATTCATTAAATACATAATAAATGTACCGTTTACTATTAGCATCTGACACTTTTTATGACAGGCTGTGCAAACACCGGTGTTTCTTCTGTGTTATCACAGAAACCCAATCGTTGGCATGTCTTGACCAGTTTTATAGTTATGTCATTTAGCTTTTAGTGTACAGTGAAAACCAAGTTGAGGTTTTGCAAATCAAGAATATTGGTAGTTACTGATTTTTTTTCCACAGGATGGTGTTACAGCAGGCTATATGTTTTCGTAGCCCTGCTCCACCACCTACCACAGTGTTACGAGGACCTCCTCCATTACTACGACCCCCACCTCCGCCCTTCAGCATGATGAGAGGACCTCCACCACCCCCTAGACCTCCTTTTGGTAGACCACCGTTTGACACTAATATGCCCCCACCTGGAGCTTTGCCCCCGCCTATTGGACCCCCACACCTGCAGGTAGATGCTGTTACAAAAATATACACAAGTAGGTGCATATGTGCACCAAAAGTGACAAGTGACTTTAAAATGTTTTAAAAAATATTTAAATATAGAAAATCCTGTTGTGTTTTTCTCAGAGGTCGCCGTTCATGCCTCCACCAATGGGTAACATGCCGCCACCTCCTGGTATGATCTTTCCACCTGGAATGCCTCCATCGCCAGGAACTGGAGCGGTTTCGAGCTTGACTAGTGATGAAATCTGGGTAGAGAACACTACACCAGAAGGAAAGGTAGAAAACGGTCTTTTGAAGTAAAATATATACTGAATAATAGTTGTACACTTAATAGTTAAAAGATTGCAGTCTTGTTTTAAATACCCACTCAATATTATTCTGAAATGACCACAATCTCTTAAACCGTTGTCAAGTGTTTGCATTTGTGCTGTCGCTGACTCAGAGAGCAGTTGTCATGAATGGATATGAACAGCTTCACAAACTGTCTCGTTACAGTATTGTTATTTCTGCGTAAAAATAATATATAAAAATGATCACGTATGTCCTGGGATAAAAGTTTATGCTTCAGTTATTGATAGTGAGTCACCTTTTAAAAGTAACGTCAGCTTCAAATAAAGATTGCTTCGTAATTGTTGTTGTGCCAGTAGGTGACTACAAGTATTTTTTTAAATTCAATAATACTTTTTTTTTTAAAACACTGATTCATCTCATAATAAAACAAGTGACGTCCTCATGATGTAGTCATTGAATCATTCAATAAAGTAAAATTCAATAACATTTTGTTTACTTGTCTTTTCAGAATTGTAGGAAAATTGTGATCTCTATATTTTAAACAAAAATAAAAAATCTTGATTCTCAATTTCTCTTGAATTGTGCCACTAAATTATGTCCATTTGAATTACAATAAGTATTAAATTGTAATATTAGCACAGATTTACACATAACAACATGAAATGTTGGGCCTTCTTCGGGCATCATATCCCCAAAGGCCTATTTTTATATTTTTGTTTCAAAATAAAACCATTTTGCCCCACAAATCTAAAAACATTCATGTCCATTCAGTTATTACTGTGTGTGAGAGAAATGTGCTGTACGGATCAATTTAGGCTCACCTACCTCTGTTCAGCATGAATCCAAATGTGTGTGCTTTATGTATGTTTTGCATGCTTAATGTTCATGACATTTAAACCACAGCATGATTCAGATAATAAAACACAAGACTTATATTCTTCATGGTATTTTTACCACTTTTTATAGCACTTCCTAGTAGATCTGGATAGTGGTTGAACAGCTAGTCAACCATCCTGACCCAATCCTTGCATTAGCATACTTGGACTTTTAAAATCTTCCCACCTCATTCTTCCAGGTATACTACTACAACGCCCGGACACGTGAGTCGGCCTGGACCAAACCAGAGGGGGTAAAGATCATCCAGCAGTCAGAGCTCAATCCTCTAATGGTGGCTCAGTCTGGAGGAGCTGCAGCGGCTCCTAACAGTGCTGCCTCTACTGCAGCTAGCAGCGCTACCACGGTTGTGCCAGAGCCAGTCTCCACTCACAGCATGTCCCCCACCCACACGCTCAGTACCAGTCCAGCCCCCGCTGCCTCCCAACCCTCCACCAGTGAGTATTACACACAAAGAAGGAATTATGGGTCATGTAGTGGCCTATAAAATACAAACTGCCCTTATAAAATGCATAAATATACAGTGTCTTGTCTTGATATTATCTTTAATCACACATTCATTATTCCCTGTGCTATATTCTTCCTTTAGCTTCGGTTGTTTCTGAGATGCCTCCAGTGGCTTCTACACCTCCTGCTAGTGTAGGTGTGACCCCTGTTGCTGTGGTTAGTGTTCCTACAGTAACCGCTACGGTCAATACAGTTCAGACAATGCCACTGTTCCCTCGAAGTCTCCCTCCTGGCCTGCCCATGGCCCAGCCGGCTGCTGCAATCCAAGCATTTCCCCCGGTCATGGTACCTCCATTCAGAGTGCCCCTACCTGGCATGCACATCCCACTGCCTGGTACGTAGAAAGAAAAATAATTCTAATAGTAGGTTGAGTTGCTTAGTTTAGCTAAACAGACCAGCAAATGTAGCGGTGCAGTATGTCCTCCATTGAATCTATTCTTGAATAACTGTCAGTAGATGGTGCCCTCTTCTTACAAAGTGAAGCGAACAAGGTGCATACACCTATACAGAGGGAAAAAAATGTATATTAATAAATAATACATGTAGCCTACATTTTGCATGTTCAGAAGAAGAGCTGACCTGTCCTGCAAAAATGTAAACAGGTTTGTGTCTGTAAATTAATCAGTGCAAAGAAAGAGAAGTAATTGAACTAGGGGTGTGCAATATATATCGTCTGCGATAATTTCGTAGTTGTTGTTTTAACTATATGCAATTGAACAATATCGAGTATTTTGCAAAACCCCAACAAAACAGCTACGTTACGGAGTGCACGCATACATTAGCCTGTGTGGTGATGAAGGGGTTAAACAGTGCACGCATACATTAGCCTGTGTGGTGATGAAGGGGTTAAACAGTGCACGCGCGCATTTAGAGCGTGTTCTGTCACTGCATGATTCAGTCGATTAAAATGCATTAAGAATGAACGCTAAATTCAAGATATGGGGCAGAAAATTTATTTATTTACGTTTCATATGATTAAAATCACACAAAGAATGCAGTTTTTTCTTCAAAAATAAGCACGGTTACAAATGTGATATTGATTTTATACAACAGTTCAATAAACAATGAGCTAATATCAAGAGACTTACATTTTAGACACCATATTGCCTGTTTTTGCTCCATTTCGCCGACAAAAATAATTATAAACAGCTACAGCGATGTTTTGCGTCTCTGAGCAACATGATGGTGATTCGTTCTTGAAAGAATCAATGAACCGTTTAAATGACTCGGTTCAGTCGCAATGACTCACTTGTTAACAGTGACGTGCTGCCACCTGCTGGCGATTTAATTTCACTTTTAAAGTCCATTTTCATTTTTTAAATCATTTTAAATATCAGTATTCAATGTTTTATGTTTAAAACGTGAAATAATGAATTTGTAACTGGTTAAAGCACTCTGAGCTGCATTAAATAGTGTGTTGAAAAACATATATGACCTTTGAAACATGTCTAGTCTTCATGTTCTGTTGAGTTTCAATAATAATAAACATACATTTGCATAAAGCAACCCATGTTGATTAGTTGATTAAAGTATTAATTTAAGGTATATTTATAACAAACAAAATGTGCGATTAATCGCGAGTTAACTCATGTCAATCATGTGAATAGTTGCGATTTAAATATTTTAATCGATTGACAGCCCTAATATATATATATATATATATGCGACATTCAGATGGTAGGGTCAGAATTCGGCATAAAGAACATGAAAGCATGGATCCATCCTGCCTTGTCTCAACGGTTCAGGCTGGTGGTGTAATGGTGTGGGGGATATTTTATTGGCACACTTTGACATAGAGGTCTGCACGGGCTCAAAACTGAAGTCCGAACCCGGCCCGTACCCGAGATCGCCTGACCCGACCCGACCCGAGCGGCACAGTTCAATTTAGAGCCCGAACCCGACCCGAAATCCCCCCCCCCCCCCGCCCCACAACGAATAGCCAACTAAAAAAAAAGGAAAAAGGTTGCATTTCACGATTGCATGCAAAGAAACGGATTAATCAAGGCTCTGCCATTTCACAAACATTTACCAGTTATGAAAGTTTGTGAATATCAGGTGCAGCGGTCGCATACATTCTGCCGAGTTTATGAATTTTGTATGGACAAGAAGATGATGACCGTGCAAGTTATGGTAATTTTTTGTCAGTTAAGGCTCGTTAGCATTCTGTCTACTTTAAATCAGACATAAGATCTTAAATAAGATTGTATTTATTTGAATGAATTAATCATTTATTTGAGAGAGAGAGAGAGAGAGAGAGAGACCGACCGAGCGAGAGAGAGAGAGACCAGAGAGAGAGAGAGAGAGAGAGAGAGAGAGAGAGAGAGAGAGACCGAGCGAGAGAGAGAGAGACCGAGCGAGCGAGAGAGAGAGAGAGAGAGAGAGAGAGAGCGAGCGAGCGAGAGACCGAGGAAAGTTGCGCGTGCATGTGAACCTGCTTCTGCGCATGTCTCTCTATAAGCAATGAGGCTTAGTTACTTCAAAAACAGCGATTTTGCCGCCTCATTGCAGATAAATATAATGTTGTGACTTGCGAGTCAGTAGCCTGTCGAAGCTATTTTACTAATAAAAGTTTCCGTGCTGTTTGTGCGCGATCTCTGATATGTGTGTGCGTGCGTCTATGAAAGCAGCGAAGCCTCTGCATATAGTTTTGGTTTAGCTACAAACCCGAAACCCGACCCGAAACCCGAGAGTATTTCGGGACCCGCGGGTTCGGGTCGGGTAGCAGACCTCTACTTTGACACCCTTAGTACCAATTGAGCATCGTTGAAACGCCACAGCCTACCTGAGTATTGTTGCTGACCATGTCCATCCCTTTATGACTACAGTGAAAAACCCATCTTCTGATGGCTACTTCCTCCAGGATAGTGCACCATGTCACAAAGCTCAAATCATCTCAGACTGGTTTCTTGAACATGACAATGAGTTCACTTTACTCAAATAGCCTCCAGTCACCAGATCTCAATCCAATAGAGCACCTTTGGGATCTGGTGAAACGGGAGATTCTCATCATGGATGTGTAGTCGACAAATCTGCAGCAACTGCGTGATGCTATCATGTCAATATGGACCAAAATCTCGGAGTAATATTACCAACACCTTGTTGAATCTATGCCACGAAGAATTAAGGCAGTTTTGAATAAAAAAAGGGGGTCCAACCCAGTAATAGCAAGGTGTACCTAATAAAGTGGCCAGTGAGTGTATATGTATAATTTATGTGTGTAATATAATTTGACTTTTTATTTATTGCTGAATGCAATTTATTTTTAAAGGTATGCTGCACGGGATGGCCCCTCCTCTAGTACGCATGATGCATCCCCATCTAGCTTTCACTGCAGCTCCTGCATCTTTTACGGGGGCTTTTCCAGTTCCTGAATGGTCGGAGTACAAGACAGCCGATGGGAAGATGTATTATTATAACAATCGCACTCTGGAGTCCACCTGGGAAAAACCTGCTGAGCTAAAAGAGAGAGGTGAGTGAGGTGTAAAGCCTCAGGTCGGTTGTTGTTAACTGCGCTGACCATTAACATTGACTCACTGTTATAACCCCGAAATGTTGAACTGCCTATGTTATATTCAGAAACCTATTTTATTTTTCTGAGCAGAAAAGGACAGTGACAAGGCTAAAGATGGACATAACGGTGATTCAGTTTTAAAGGATATAGACATGGAAGCCAAAGCTGACAACTTTGGTGGTTCTAAAGTGGTATGTGTAAAGTTTGCAGGTCATTTGGATTTGTTTAAAGCAAACTTTGAGAATTAAAAAAAAAATAATACAAATATTGCTAATATTTTGATGTAGTTGCCCAGGGAAGAAGAGATGACCGAGGAGGAAAAAGTAGCTCAGAAGGCAAAACCTGTAGCCACAAACCCAATTCCTGGTACTCCCTGGTGAGCCTTTCTCCTTCTGATGCTTCAGTGATTAAAGTCTGCAAGTTTGTTCAAAAGGTTTCATAAAATATTTTACATATTCATGTTTTTAGGTGTGTAGTCTGGACTGGAGATGACCGTGTGTTTTACTACAACCCCACCACACGACATGCCATGTGGGACCGACCTGAGGAGCTGGTGGGACGTGCTGACGTGGACAAAAATATCCAAGCACCCCCCCACAAAAGGGGGCTAGATGACGACAAGAAAATAGGTGAAACCCTCTGTGACGGTTTTAGATTGCTTGTGAACTAAGATTCTTTGTTGAGAGTCACAGCAAAACCAACACACACTTTTATTGCTCATTGCAGGTTTCAACAAAGAGGAGATTGACACAAACATAGAGGACACACTGGACGATGAGGCTTCTAAGGCTAAGAAGAGGAAGTAAGTACCAACAGCCCTCAGCAGGAATGAGAAGGGGCTGAACACTCACCCCTGCAGAACACCTAGCTTTTATACGGAAGAAAATAGAAGTGACATGAAAATTGTATTTCTTGTCATATGAAGAGAAAAGGAAATGGGGCTGTTTCCGTTCAAGCCCTGAGCTAAGACATGTTGATTTGACGCTTTTATCACAATTAAAAAATCTTCGACGGCATTTTCTTTTTTGTGCACCCAATGCTGACTTGTCTTAGCTGTGGTCATTTTTTGTTTGGGTCTGTGAAACAAATAACGTTTACCGAATCAAATCAGTCACTGTTTCCCATCAGTGCCCTTCACGCCTGCCTCCCCCTCACCCCAAACAGTGGTCCTGTTGCACTGGGGACTATTTTTCAGGGAACGCTTCTAAGCTCTGGCGATGCCAACGTGGGCCTCCAAGGTAACCCACCTTGTTTGACCTCTCTTTAGACTCCATTAGACAAACCCCAGTGAACCAATCAAAACTTCAGCCCTTCAGTGATGTGTATTGATGTAATTGATGGGATTTATAAAAAAAAAAAAGCAAAATTACGAATATATTTTTTACTTGACATCTTTTCTAACTTGCAAATTTCATATTAACACATTGATGCGCAGGATAATGCAGTGCTTAGACATACTTTCTAAAATTCGTGTAGTAGCGCTATCAAAAATAAAATGTTGATGCATTCTATAAATTAAATATGGTTTAATTACTCTGTCGTTAGTTGTTGTTCATTTTGACAACCACATTAGAGATCGACCGATATATCGGTTTACCGATACTTTTCCCGATATTTAAGCATTTTACCAAATCGGATATCGGTTGTGAAAAAAAACGATAACTGATATTTTTTATTTTTATTTGTCACATACACAATTATACAGAGTATAACCAGCAGTGACGTGTTTTCTGTATTTGACCCATCCAAGTGCACACACACTTGGAGCAGTGGACACACACACACACACACACACACACACACACACACACTTGGAGCAGTGAACACTGTTCACTCAGGAGAAGCTCCAGCACGACCACCGCATGTAACTTTATACAAGATGCACTTGTTTGAAACACCCTAAACTATATTAACATTTACTATAGAACCATTATTTCACCAATAAACATCTCTATCGAAATTAATTATTTATTATCTCCGCAAGTGATCACAGTTTGAGTATAGTTCTGTGTAAATGCATAGATAAACCGCGCTGTCAGCAGTTTTCATAATTTAGAATGACAAAAACATTTTAATAATTCTGATAAAACATGCCAAGTAAATAGATTTCTGTTTGATAGAGACGCCAATTCTCTCAACAGTATAAGGTGGGAATCTTCCATTTTCAGAGATCCTCCAAATGTTTTTTTATTTTTTAAGCATAAAGCAAAAAAAAAGTTATAAAATGACGTTCTTCCTTACACTTGGCCTCTTCTCCCTGACAGGAAGGACGATATGAAGGAGGATGATGCAGAGAAAGACGCAGCCGTAGAGGCCGAGCTGAAGGCCGCTCGCGATCGGGCCCTGGTGCCCCTGGAGGCCCGCATGAACCAGTTCAGGGACATGCTGCTGGAGAGAGGGGTAAAACACTTCAATCCAACGCAATACTCTAACCAGCTCTGTAATGTTAGACACATAAATCTGAATGGAAGCCCACCAAGGTACAATCTTAAGTTCATTCTTGTTATTACCATTCTTTAATATTATGTAATGTAGAGTCTTACATTTCTCTCTACTCTGTCTGTCCCTCCGTTTATTTACCTGTCCTTTCTGAATTGCTCTGTATGAGGTAGTGTTAGATGATTTGTGCTTGACTATAGGGATGGGCGGTATGATCAAAGTCTTAAATCACAGTGTTTATATCGTGGTAATTGTGTACATCACTATAATTAGTTATCACAATTTCACAGATCATTTATGCTGGATATTAATTGAGAAAAAAGTTAGCATATTTAAAATATGAGAAATGGACAATTTACGCATTGGGTGGCTTCAGGAGAGGCTTCAGTATGTTTAATAAAGTGCTTTTGGGAGGAAACATCACTTAACTAGCAGCCAACTTAGCAAATAAATATTATTTTTGGATTGAGTTTTTACTGGGAAAAATGCAGTTTTATGAGAGTAGTTAGAATTCAGTGTATGACGCATCTCATTCATTTCAATGGAATATCTGCAAACAATTCAATGACATAGAGGCTATGATGTGATTGGTTTATGGGGCACACACACACAAGATTAGTTATTTTACACCTTTTCTTTTCAAGAGATGTGCTACTGGCTAAAATAAAACATAAAAAAAACATTTTGTAATCAAAACTAAATATGAAAGGCATGATGCATTATTATTCATAATGAAAAGTCTGCATTCGATACATAACGTTGCATAATTAAAAAATATTCATAACAGCGCATTCTCAATATTATTGACTGAGGTATAGTAGAAGCTGTGAAATAGTTCATATAAATGACATCTGAGAGCGAACGTCAGTTGAATATTATATGAATGTGTTAAACTGCTTGCGTCCTAAACAACCAACAGTTACGGTGTTAAAACTAATGTAGGTGTTTGTTATTATAGCAAAGTGTCTGCTTGCACAGATACTTACATCATAGGTACACAATTTAACATAAAATGTTATTTCGAGTTATAGAGGAACGTTTTATTTATAATAAACCTTTATTAAACTCCAATCTTCTACAAATAAAATAAAGTGAACATTTAAGTGATAATGTAGAGCGGGGGTCACCAAATTTGTTCCTGGAGGTCCTGCAGAGTTTAGCTCCAACTCTAATCAAACACACCTGTCTTGCTTGGTATACTTGAAACTTCAAGACAGGTGTGTTGAGGCAAGTTGTGCTTAACACTCCAGGACAGAGTGTGGTGACCCCCGATGTAGAGTCATACCACTTACTATACAATAACTTTGTTGGTATGACATATTATGAATTTTATTTATTTATTATTATATCTGTTTGTCCTGGCAACAAGACGAGCACCTCAGCAGTATTGTATACACCGAAGTCCTATTTCATTCTCAGCACCGTCTATAATTGAGACAAAAGAATGCACCAGTTGAATAAATGAGAGATCGAGTCCATGATGTGATATCAAAATATATGAAAGAAGCACTGACATATACCTGGACGAGCGATTGTTATACAGAACAATCGTAAATAATGTGCAACCAGTAGTCATACCGCCCAGTCCTACTTGACAGTAGTGTTCGTGCCCTCTCGTTACTGGTCATACTAGAATCTCTATCTGTCATCTTTGGTCCTAAATTGTTGCATGAAATGACAAATAATTACTATTATTTACCACAGAAGACGGTTCTATTGCATTGTATAATGGTTAAGTATTTATACAAATACATGTGGAAGCTAAACATATTTTTAATGTCCATGTCCATCAGTATTTTGCAGTAGTAGTAATTGTAGGTGTTGACTGATACAGATTTCAGTTGTGTATCATTGTAATTTGATATGGTTTTAAAGGAATGTTGTGGGTTTATTAAAGTTAAGCTCTTTAAGTCACTCCCATATGATGTTTGTTAATTAACTTGAAGTGTTGTTTTACCATGTTTCTGGTATATTGGTAAGCCATCTTTTTGTCCACTTCATGCCTGCAGGTTTCTGCTTTTTCTACTTGGGACAAAGAGCTGCACAAGATTGTGTTTGACCCTCGATATTTGCTGCTCAACCCTAAAGAAAGGAAACAGGTAAGAGGAGCGCTCTGCGTTGAGCTGTTTGCTGAATGTGCAGAAGTGGGCAGCTTTGTGATTTTGATCTCCATTCACTGTGCAGGTGTTCGATCAGTACGTGAAGACTCGTGCTGAAGAGGAGAGGAAGGAGAAGAAGAACAAACTCATGCAGGCTAAAGATGACTTCAGGAGGATGATGGAAGATGCCAAACTTCACAATAGGTGTGGTGTTTGTTACATACAGGTGTTGTGTGGCCTCCTGAAATCTTGCCACTTATGCCAATTTTCCTTTCACCTATTAGAACCACGTTCAGTGAGTTTGCAGCTAAACACTCTAAAGATCCTCACTTCAAGGCCATTGAGAAGATGAAGGACAGAGAGGCCATGTTCACCGAGTTCATGACCGCCTCGAGAAAGAAGGACAAGGAAGACTCCAAAAACAAAGTGGGAAAGGTCTGTCACCGTCTTCTCACAACCATCCTGAAAGGTCAACTTGAATCGTCAGGATGTTGAATGTGATGTTCTGTCAAGCCCTGAAAAATTAAGTCAAGTTGTGTTTCTGGCTGCAGGTGAAGCAGGACTTCTTCGATTTACTGTCAGACCACCGCGTGGACGTCTCTCAGCGCTGGAGCAAAGTGAAGGACAAGCTGGAGACGGACCAGCGCTACAAAGCCGTGGAGAGCTCTGCTGCTAGAGAAGAACTGTACAAACAGTATGTGGAGAAGCAGGCGAAGGTTCGAACAGTGTCCCTGGTCTTCTTGATTCATCAGAACGAAACACCAAGACGACTTGGACTGAGACTAGAAAAGCGTAGTGAATATACGTGTCTTTGTGTTGTGTAGAACGTGGACGCAGAGGAGGAGAAAGAGCTGGAACGGCAGGCTCGTGTCGAGGCCAGTCTGAGAGAGAGAGAGCGGGAGGTGCAGAGAGCTCGATCTGAACAAACCAAAGAGATTGACCGAGAGAGAGAGCAGCATAAACGAGAAGAAGCTGTCCAGCACTTTAAAGCACTCATGTCAGATATGGTTAGTGACAATTGCTGTATTTGTCGTTGTGTTTGATTTCGTATTTTGTATCATATTTCGTTATTTACATATAGGTAAGGTCAACGGATGCTTCCTGGTCAGAAACGAGGCGTAATCTGCGTAAAGATCACCGGTGGGAGTCTACTGCTCTGCTGGAGCGACATGAGAAGGAGAAGTTGTTTGAAGAACATGTGGAGGCTCTTACCAAGAGGAAGAAGGAAAATTTCCGGCAGCTGTTGGATGAGACCTCCATGGTGAGACCGAGACTACAACAACAATATATAATAATCATCATGATCTCTGTTATTGTTGTTGTTGTTAAATTAATTGTCGCCGCGTTCACGCTGCGTGTGTAACTATTTATTCATAGATCACGCTGACCACCACATGGAAGGAAGTGAAGAAGATCATTAAAGATGAGCCACGCTGCATCAAGTTCTCCAGCAGTGATAGAGTGAGTGGAATTGTTTAGTTGACACATTGCCGTTTTCAACATCAATGACTTCTTTCTTTTCCTTATCTCTTCTAGAAGAAACAACGTGAATTTGAGGATTACATAAAGGACAAATATATCACAGCCAAAGCTGACTTCAGATCTCTCCTGAAAGAAACCAAATTCGTCACGTATAGGTACGCACATTTCTTTCATTTTCAAAAATGTCTTGGTGAGCAAATGATGACCATCTATAAAATGTAATTAGCCCTATTACGAACATGATTATTATTTAGGTTTGAACTTATATTTGTTAAAACTGTTGAACCCCTATCTCGTATTTTCTGTAGATCACAGAAGTTGATCCAGGAGTCAGACCAGCACCTAAATGATATTGAGAACATTCTTCAAAATGATAAACGTTACCTGGTCCTAGACTGCGTCCCAGAAGAACGCCGCAAACTGATCCTGTTCTATATTGAGGACTTGGACCGCCGGGGACCCCCACCTCCCCCAACCGCATCAGAACCCAGCCGCCGCTCCACCAAGTGAAGCCCTAGTGGACCGAGCATGAACCAGCCCTGCACTCATCATAGCACAGTGTTACAGACTTGTATTTCTGAAACGTCTGTGTTATCTACTCAAACTGTGCAAGATGATGCCCTGTATGTATGTCCACTAGTTGTAGGCTAGCACAAGGCAAATTTGTTAATGTCAATCTATGAACTTCATTCGTCAGGCAGGGAATGCATTTGTACTTGGTACTGCAGTCTCTTGTGGAATATCAATTGTAGCAGGCTGTTAATACAACCGGCCAATGCAGACTGTGTGAAATGAGTTGTGTACCTTGCACAATGTTTCTTAAAGTGGTTTGATTTGGACTTGTTGCTATATTTCTGTATGTGTTGACTGGAAATAAATGCAACCTTTTTTTGTTTTTTTTTAGCAATTGTGTTGTGGTCTTGAAATTTTCACAGGCCATGAAATCAAAGAATACAAAATGTGTTCCTCTGGTTTTTTTTATTAGTTTTTTTCCCCTTTTCTTTATAAAATTACAACAAAAAGCAGAACATTGGTACATTTGCTACATTGTTTACTTCAATTTCACACCATCACTCAACCCATAAGCTGGGTTTTGAAATGATGCATGCACCTTCATGAAGTAAAACGGGACATGAAAATTCAGAAGCTGAAAAGTTGGATTCCTCACTACCACAGCAGCCACAACAACATACGCAGTTATCAAAGCCATCTGCTTCCTCTGTCCTGCCAAGAAACAAGATTCAGATATAGGCTGAATACTGAAAACAGTTGAAACATTGCCTGTCCTTATCTTAAGGCCCTTTCACATGACTCTTCAATGTATGCACACAACAGCGTGATGTTAAAATATAACAAATATTATAGCATTCAATGTCAAATTTGATTTGGCTTTTCGTGAGAAACACCAGCACAAAAATCAAAGCAAGATGGTAGAGGCTGTGCCTCTGCTCAACTTGAAGAGAAACATTCTATTTTTTTTTATCTCAAAGCAATCAGCAGGACTCTTTCTGCTCTAAGTTCAAATTCAATCATTTTTCTTTGCTTTATTTTCACTCAGTACATTTTCCATTTTCATCCAACCTAGCAACGTCCTTCCATGACGCTTCTCGTGGAGGTCAAATGGTGATGGAGAGATGTGCTAAAACCCTGACGTGAGTTGTGTGAAAGGGCCTTTAATGACATCTTCGTATGAAAGGAGTCTCTTTGTATTGCTGTGCATTACCAATAAACCTATAGCGAGGGCGATTTGAAGTAATTAAAAATAAAAGCAGTCCAGCAGCCAGTGTCATTGTCCGTGGTTGCAGTGCAAGTTGTGTTTCGTTAGATCCAGTGCAGTATCAAATCTGCTGTAGAAGGCAAATCTCATCAGATGTTCCTCAAAAGTTCACTGCAAGTGAGTTCAACCTTTCCAGCCCCAGTTCATCTAGAGAAATAATGCCTCTTGTTGCTGTGATAACTGGAGACATCAGAGCTACATGCTAGTTGACCTTGTCCTGAAATATATAGAGGTTGTTGGTGGCAGCCACTGCGATGATGTTCTCATTGGGGTGCCATGCAGTGTGTAGGATCTTCTTACTGAAGTCCAGGCTGTCCACACTGATTTCATCTTTACGACACTTACCACCAACACAAACTTTGCGTGGCTTGAGGATGGCTCTGGGTTTGCTGTTTTCCCGCGAGGCCTCCAGAGTCACGTCGCGCTTAGTGTTTCGATCGAACATACGGAAGAAATTGTTGTAGGAGCCTGTCATCAGGACACTAAGGGGAGAGGAATAAGATAATTAGTTCTTATTACTTGATATCAGCACCACACAGTCCAAGATCAATTTGAAAAACCTGGTGTGAATGATTGCTTTTGACCAAGGGAGTCGAATCCTTATCCTAGAGGTCCATCTTCCTATAGAGCATGGATAAGCAACTTAGGTCCTGGAGGGCCAATGTCCTGCAGAGGTTAGTTTCAGTCCAAATTAAACGCACCTTGTCTTTTTTAAGCAATCCCGAATACTTTGGTTTTGATCATTCAGGTGTGTTTGATTAGAGAAGGAGCTAAACTCTCCAGGACAGTGGCTCTCCAGGACCAGAGTTACCCAACCTTGGTGTAAAGTTTGGCTCCAAGCTAATCAAGGGTTTCTGGATTACTCAAAAATTCCAGAATAGACCTAAATGCAGGAAGGTGGAAATCCAGGAGTAGGACCAGACACCCCTGTTTTATACAGACCTGTCAGTTCCATTCCAGACACATTCAAACTTGTCGAAGATGCAGTCATTCTCGTACAGTGAGCACAGCTTACTCCGAAGGTAGTCATGGACCTGGCAAAAGTAGAACCGAAAGCACAGATGATCAATACCTAGTATTTGACCAATAATGATGATAAAACTACTTTTTGATGTCAATATAAACCAATGATGACTAATCATGGGTCACTGTCTAATCTGCATTGCCAGTACCTGGTATGTTTCTAAAGGCTTGCTCTCCATGTTGATGTCCCACACCTTCACTGTGAGGTAATCACGGGTCATCAAGTAGCGTCCACTGTGGCTGAATTTCACATCTGATATGGAGGAGATGATCTCTGAGAAGAAGGAGCGATTGCTGGGGTCTTCTGGTTCCTCAAATACTGATGGGGAGAAACAAGAAGACGTTAATATATATATATAAGTAGTATTTCAGGAGCAGAGGTAGGTCTTGATCTTAAAACCTCTCATGGTATTTGTACGGATCTCATTACTTGGTGTCTTGGTCTGGATCTTGGTGTCAGTTTAAGATCTCAGATAAGACTGCAGTCATTTCCAGTATCTTAAGGGTGACAATTAGCTCAACCACAGGCACCATAGAAATTTAAAATGTATTTCCAGATAATTTGCATGGAACCCATGGCTCCATAGTATAAAGTTTGAAATGAATTCTGTTACAGCAGAGGTGTCCAGTGTCTTTCAGGAGTTTGATCTTGACACAAACTCGGGAGGACTAATTTGAATTTCAAAACCAGTTTGGTTTCAAGTACAAACTCTGTTCATTAAAATTCACCCACAGGCTCTTGGACCAACATCTGGTTTTGGGCCTTGAGGAGTCTAGGTCTTGGACTGATCCTCATATTGGTTCAAGAAGATTTAGTTGTGACCCCAACTGAAATTTCAAAATGGCTTTAACTTTTTTGGTTTGAACCAAGATTTTGAGAAAAAATATCTGATGGCTACAATGAATTGGCTGGTGAAATGAATAGCACATTTCTATCAATGTTCAAACAAAAGAACCAAAGACTAAAGTGAACTCACATTTAGAATGGTTGTCACAAAGTGCGGAGGTTCTCATGTCGCACAATCTTATGGAGCCCTTGCTGCTACTGTAGACAAACGTGTTGCACTGGTTAGGGTGAAACTCGGCCGCTGTGATCACCTCAGTCAATTCTTCCATGTTGGCTGGCTTTATGTCCACGATATCTGAGCAGGCAGAGTGAAGGATCCACAATCCTACATGTCATACACTCAAAGCACATGAAATTCCCCATGAATCATTAAATCAATAAATGTCCTGCTTGATTAATGTGTCTGGCCCTATAGTATATATATATAGTGGATTATGTCAGATCTCCATTCCCCGAATGATTGGATGAAACCTGCTTACAAAGAAGTAAATCTGCAACTGAGAAAATCTCTCATGCTAAATTTATCCCAGGAGAATCTGAATCTACGCTTTCAGAACTGGTGTATATCAAAAATGTCCGATAAAACAAAGCTCTAGGAGCCATAAAAATAGCATCACATCCATCTGTTGTTGTTGGGTAGTGACAGGTTATCCATCATGACGTGTTGCAAGGATTATGTATTTACAGTGTGACCTTTGGGTAATAACAGACTCTTTCTTCAGCGCTGCAGGGTCCTTGAGAACAGTGATCAATAGTGATCTATGGGGATGCGTGCCTGAGTAAGCTGGACACTATTTAGCTTTGGGACAGCGAAGCAGGGGTCAGGATTAGTGGCACACACTTGATAAAGGGTAATGGGCATAATGTACATCACAGAGGTGTTATCTGTCAGAATTAAGTGACAGCGGAGACAGTCTGCAGGTGGTTTATTGGGTTTGTTTGATTGCTGGTTTATCTGAATCCTTTTGTTCTTAGGTTAGTAACAAAAGCTTGTCAGTATTTATTGTGTCTGGGTACAAAGCGACTACTGGAAAAATAAAGCAATAAGCCATAGAAGGTAGGGCATAACTGCAATTTTACAGTAGTTAAAGGATGCTGTTATATATGATGCAAAAAGTATTACAACAAACACTTCTTCCATCAAGTAGCAGGACTACAGTCAAACGGTAGGAGATATCATACAGTATATGCTTACTTGGCACATTCCCTTAAGTATTTCACTTGAATAATCGTACTCTTATAATAGGCACTGTGATGGGCTGGTTATCCGTATGTGTGAACCCAGTTCTTTTTGTACATTAACAAAAAAACAGAGACCCAATATTTTTCAGATATGCAACTATCTCAGATTGTCATCAACCATCCGACTGTAAAGGGATACTAAAGCTTTGGTTTGTGATCTCCAGGTTCCATAGGTTGATCCTCAGATCATCTGTCGACATGTATGTCTCATAGTCGCTGTTGACCGAGATGGAGTTAATGTGATAGGTGTGAGCATTAGAGAAAATGTGACGTGGTGTTGCTTCCACCATCAAGTCAATGGGCCTCAACACAGGAACCTGAGAGGAGAAGGAAGACACATGGTTAGAAAAAAAAGAGACAACGAGGGAAAAATATTTGCAGTAGGTGATGAGATATGGGATTCCTAAAAATACAAATATTTGCTTAAAAATTTTGCCTGTAGCACAGTGGCTCAGTGTACATCACTGTTGTCTCACAAACAGGAAGCTCCCAGGTTCAAGTCCCAACTGAACTCTGGTTTCTTCCACAACCCAAAGACATACAGGACAGGTGAATTAATAATTAAATTGTGTGAGAGTTAATGTGTGGTAGACCTGTGTGCGAGATGCGAGAGGCCTTGCTATATTGTGATACATACACCGTCGTGTTAGTCGGTATTTATGGGTTCTCTAGGTTCAGCAGAAACAGGTGTTTTATGTCAAATCTGTTACTATATTTTGTATTCTAAGGGGTCGTTCACGCAGAACATCTAAAAAGCACCAAAAAGCGCAGTGCAGAATACTTCCTCCAGCATGTTGCCATCAAATAATATAAAGCAAACACTCTCAATGCTTGTCCTGCCTCTGGGGTCTTGTGATTGGTCCATTGTTTTGTAACTAACATTAATGAGCAGCACTGCATGTACAAGTTTAAATTCCTTTAACTTTACACAGCATCCTAAAAACGTAGTCCTAGTGCGCGAGATTCTGCAAAAGACGCAACGGTCATACACATCCATCTGGCACATTTACATAGAAAAACAATGAAAAAGTAGTGCATTGGAATGGAAAATCTCATTCTCTTTCAAATATCAATCTCATTCATTCTCAAATCTCAATCTCATCTAGCTCCCACAATGCAGTGTGGTAATAGTGAGCAGCTATAGGACAACTATCTCTTTAATGATGACTAATCTAAGGGCCAATGTTCCTACATGTGCTTCACGGGAGGCGTATTGCATCGCAGTCAGTGTCTGACTCCCCATGAGTTTTTTATGAGCGCAGCCCTCCACTAATGACAGAAATGGCACGGCAGACATGTTCTACTCACTACAGAGATGAGGACCGCTCATCACCGAGCAGTGGGAGGTGGAGGAGGGGCACACGCTGCCAAGGCAGGTCATTATCACCTAACACATGGGAACTCCATCTCCATCTTTTTATTTCCGTTAGAGAACGGGGGTGGGGCGAGGGATGCCCCTATTGTTGATGTGTGCATTTGAAGTACATTTACTACTGCCTTCACCTCTAATAATTTATTTTACAAACATACGCAATAACAGTTCTCAATTATTTCACAAAAACCTAACAAAGAAAAGCATCTGCTCAAAAATATAAGTATTCTGGTGGAGCTAATCTCACACATTTAATGTTCAGGTCATATACTCTTAACAGAAAAAAATAACAATTACAGCTTTCATTATGAAAATAAAGCATATTTTAGGAGAATTCAGATTTGCTGCATTGTGACAGAAATTGAGTCTCCAATTTGATCGTTCAGATTGCTGGTCTGTACTCTACTACCGTACATGTGTTTTCAATATTCAATTAGCTCATGGAGCATAACGTCATGAATTCGGTTGACAGGACCAATCGAGACTGATTGAAGCTATTATCTCTCAATCAAGCGTTAATTAAGACTGACTGCTGGGATAGTCAGTCACTAATGATATGAGGGGGTTTGTATATGTGGGTACACTTTATTAAAATATTTTACATAATTAATATATTTAGCATTGCAGATTTTATGCTTGTATGGAAATCATAAATCAGCATGGATTCTGAGAGAGTATGTGGGTTTTATTCATATAATCAAAGTCTCAGCAGGTAGTGGTAACTGAAGAGTGAATCTGTGTAAGAGAAGGAGTGTGTGCCTGTATATTCAAATGCTAAAACAGAGCTCAACAATAAGTGTTTTTTTTTTATTAAAAAAAATTTGGTGACTCAAGTAGTTCAGTTCTGGCATTTAGCACAGTCCACTGCTGGTCTTATTTCTTAAAAACGTCAAAAATCACATAGAATGAAACCGTAGTAATGTCAAACTGATTGATTGTTGACTGCAGGTCTGTCATGACAGCTCATACTTGAAATCACCCCGTAGCAGATCAATACAGGTGGAGCTGGGGAAGGTGGAGGGTCCTGAAGCACACTGCACCTGTTACAGCAAGCACCGGCCCAGTATCTGAAAGTTGAGCAGCAAGCTCGTTGGCTACGGGTGTAAAATAAACCAATCAGCTGCACAATGTGAATAAATGATGTGATTACATCACATGGAATTAAAACCAATTGACCTATGCCAGAGTTTCATGACAGAACTTTTGTATTAAATGTATTTAATATCTTTAAACTTAATTAAAGGTGCCACAGAATGCATTGATACAATATTTTTAAATTGTTCTCTGATATCTACACAGAAGGTATGTGACTTAGGTAAGGGCAAAAAAATCCAGAAACGGTGTTACATGTCTATTTACAACCCTAGGATTTATCCCTAGAATTAAATAGTCTGTTATTACCTTATTTGGAAGGGTCATGAATAATAATGTTTAGCTCTAATCTGATTGGATGTTTCACATTGCGGCTCATTTCAGTAGTTCACACAGCAGGAAGGAAACAGGGGAAATATATATTTCAATACTTTCTTGCGCAGTTATATCATTGGGTAATTATACTGAAAATAAAATGCGGGCATCAGGGAGCCACTATTAATATGCTGGGCAATGAAGCTGCTTTCAAATGCACGATTGCTTTTTAGTTTCACTTTTGAGATTCACGATCGCAGGTACTCTGCTTATACTATGGAGCGGCAGTACTTACCACACATTTTACAAGATTAGATGCTTGTCAGTGGCACTCTTCACAATACCTGCAGAACTTCGGTTGATTCGGCTGTGTAGGTCTGGCTGGAATGGAACATGGGCGGGTATATGCAAATGTTGGGGGCGTAACTATTTGTGATGCCGACTGTCACAGTTGGTGTTATGTTCTGATTCGGCTATTTTTTTTGCATTCACGAGATTTACATAAAGAGGAAACGATGTTTGAGGCTCACGGTATGTCATTTCCATGAACAGAACTGTTATTATTCAACTATGCCAAGATAAATACAGCTTTCCATTCTATGGCACCTTTAATGAAATTCAAATGTAAATGCAAATTGTACAGCTTCCAACTTAACCAAAGCTTTTTTAATCTACCATGAAATGAACAAATGCAGTAATATCGGTAGACTCATCTCACTCATAAACACAATGGCTGCGTCTAAAGTCCTATTCTGTGTCCTATTCTCTATAAATGTGTGTAAAATGACCATCATGTTGTCATTGTAATATGACCTACAACTTACGTTTTGTCTTTTCACAGCCACTGACAACTCTTTTCCTATGGCCTCATGAGATAGAAATACAATCAACTGAGATAGTGAAGACAATAGAATGAGATATTAAAGTGTCCATAGACCCCTTCACGGTATACGTCACAGGAAAATTTGAAGTTCGCAGTGCGCATGTCGGGGTCAGAACGTTCATTCCTTCCCATTGTGTTAACCAGAGAATTTCTCGTCAAGACAAAACTTAGGGCTGTGACGGTGGCAGATTTTTACCACCGCGGTGGTAATGGACCAACTACTACAGGTGGCGTGGTGTTGTGATATATATATATATAATTCTGAAACGCAAAAATAAATAAATGAGGCTCAATCATCTATTAACAAACATACGTGTTTATTTTAGCACTTACGTCAGTCAACACTCAGCCTGCAAAACACTAAAATAAATATCAAATAAATAATACAGTTAAATAGGAAAGTAGCCTTAAATGAGAAAGTTAAATACACCCGGTGTGTGACGTCACGTGCACTACCGCCGGTGACGCGGTTGTCACGGCCACCATTACAGCCCTAGACAAAATGCCTACTTGTTGCGTCGTGGACTGTGAAAATCGCACCAGTTCTGGAGTCAAGTTTTTCAGGATTCCTGCAGGATCTCATCCGCTTCAAAAAATAGACGACATCTGTGACTGAAAGCTATTAAACGGGCAGACTGGGACAATACTACGATCAAAGAGGCTCGTGTTGGTAGCGCTCACTTCATATCAGGAAACGTTAAAGTCATCCTTTATCATCCCTTTCTGTTTGCTTAAACTCGAAAGCCTGG
This sequence comes from Oxygymnocypris stewartii, assembly GCA_003573665.1. Classification (NCBI taxonomy): domain Eukaryota; kingdom Metazoa; phylum Chordata; class Actinopteri; order Cypriniformes; family Cyprinidae; genus Oxygymnocypris; species Oxygymnocypris stewartii. Next base: position 85,466 of record QVTF01006172.1, read on the forward strand.
ATTGCATGAACAGTTTTCTGTACGTTAAGCTATGCAAGTTAATAGTGTTGTAAATGTCATGGACCTGTGTCATGCTACAGACGTAGCCAGCTGCTAGTAGTTAGCCGCAGGCTAGCGCCAACATTGTGCCAACAACGGTAGAGTTAAGCCATGATAAGTAAATAAATGTTTTCTGTAAACTGTAGACTGATTTAATAGTTAGGTGAAGTTTGATATCTGGCATAAATTGTGACCTGTGGCATGCTACAGACTTAGCAGATAGCAGACTAGCTTTACATTAGCGTTTTCACTATGACAACAGCAGATCGTGTTGTAATCAATGTGTGCAATTATTTTTTGTAGAGAGGCATCATTGACACAGTAGTTGAATTGTGCCTCCTTGTTTTGTACACAAAACAAAGCAGCACCTAAGACAAAATGAAAGTACAAATATAAAAGTTCTTATCTATCATAAGGGTTCTCTTGAACAATAGGTCTATTCGCCTGTTTCTGACCCAATGGCGGAACCTAGGTCGATGTTTACAAACATGAAGGGGTCTTAGGACACCTCAGAACTGGAAGCAGTATGTCTCCGTGCTTTTTCAACGTTTTAGAATAGTATTCAGACAGAACGTTTTTTTTTTTCTGTTTATTCACAGTAGGGAAGTATGCATCCAGTCATACATTCAATCACTTGTTTTATTCCTGAATAAAGCAGATTCTTTGAGTCTACTGGTGTAACAATGTAACCTGCAGAAAGAGTCCCTGAAAATCCCCACCACTACCGTGCAGACTGACATTCTGAGATGAGGGAATGAAAATAAGTGCAGCAATACAAAAAGGAACAAGTCGAGGACTAGAATTAACTGTATTGGGGTTCAATATGATAATAAAAATGCAAATTCTTTTGTTTTACGAAGCATAAAAACATGTATTAGATCAACTAACGGTTCCCATGAAACCCTCTCGCACTGGACCATTGTGCCATCCTGTTGGTCCCTGGAAATTATCTTTTACATTTTACATTTACCTTTTTATGCATTTAGCAGACGCTTTTATCCAAAGCGACTTACAGTGCATTCAGGCTATACATGTTTTTTGTCAGTACATGTGTTCCCTGGGAATCGAACCCACAACATTTGCGCTGCTAACGCAATGCTCTAACCACTGAGCCACAGGAACACTCTTTTTTCCACAAGACTGCTTTACATAGCCTAACAAAAGCTAAACCAAACATCCTCTTAGCTGACATGTTCTTTTGTCTTTTGACTCGAACACAAAGTATACATGCTTTCCTAAAGATTTATCAAATTCAGCGTTTTATTTACAGCGACAACCCCCTCCTCCCGGCAGAAACAATTTTGCAGGGTGAATCCCCTCGTGTTCGGAGTGCAGGCGCAGATGAAGGCAGTAAACTCTCGGTAGCCCCTCGTCGCGCTGGATAACAGTCTGGCAGTAGGGGCAGATGTACCCTGTGGACTCCCTGCGAGGGATCCACCCTTACCTCCCCCTTTATCTCATTCTCCTCTCTGCTCAGTCTGTGCAAAGTGATAAATGCCCTGCTTTTGTGCATACACACACACATACACACATTTGGGAGAGGATTTCATCTCTTCCAGCTCTAGTCTCCAGTGGGCTGCAGTGTTGGTTAAGAAGGAGGTGATGGAACTGCTGCCCTGAACACATTACAGTCGCCTCAAGAACAATCTCCTAAATATATCCCCTTATCCAGAGCCACCAGTCTACTGTATTCTCAATAGAAGGAGAGACATAAATCAAGGCTAAATTAATAGGATGCAGATCAAGACACCTGGATCTGTCCCAGATTTGGTAACCCATAATATTTAATTACATTTACACTTGAAGTCATGAACATGAAATCAGATTTGACCCTTATTACTTTTACAGTAAATACATGTATTTGCACCCAAAAACGGATAAATGGGATAAAAAAATCCCATTTGAAAAATGAAATATTTTTTATTCTGTTATGATTGATTCAGAAATGTATGTCATTCCAATGAAATAAATAAAAATAATTGTAATCCTTTATCAAAATGTACTAACCAAGACATCTTATTTTTCCTTTGGTTTGGTTAAAAGTCAAATCTATGCTAAAAGACATAAAATACAGGTAGTCTTGCCCTGAAACTCGTGCTATTGGTTAAACCAGCTGAAATGTTGGTCCAATTGTCAGTGTTTCCACTGTTTGTGAAATCAACTTACAAACAGCTTTGCATTCACGTTGCTTCAAGAGTCTTATCCTCTAGCTCTCAAGCTTCATTCTGGACATCTGTTCTTTTGGCAATAACAGGACCCACAGGGCATTAACAGTTTCTATATGCTTTGGGTAGTTTATTATGTTTCAGTGAAATCTAAGAATTGCATCTCCCGCTCCCATAATGCGATTTTACATCGACCTCCCAAGTCACATTAGACAAGACACATCCCCCCCCCCCCCCCATTATGTGACGGTCAATCCAAGCCCAGTGAAGAAAATAAGTCATCATTCTCCGGTGACTGGATTAGAGTACAATATTGACATCTTTCTGAATGGATGACTGCTGGATAAATCAATATCATAATTACTGAATTCTCAAACAGGAAAAAGTATTTAGTGCAGCTAGGCATTTAAAAGAAAACTACTGCATATGGGTCTTTTGATCTGCAGTTAATAAACTGTAATTAACTCATGTTTGCAATTGTAATTGGTGAATAATGACTCAAATGATTCAAACATGCATTATTGAATTGAGTCACAGATCATTATTTAGGAGCACATGTACTAAACACCCAGGTCATGGATACGACAAGTCAAGACAAAGTGTAATTAACAGAGTTCAATTACACTTTTCCTCAAATTATAAACTTTTATTTTCAACCTTCAAATCAGCTGCCAGAAAACAACAGAGGCAAGCCATACATATCTCCCATACAGATTTTCTTAAAATCTACTGTATGGGAGAGGTCTTGCTATTTGTGATCTTCTCCCAAATATGATAAAATCATAGAAAATGGAGGGAAATTATAAAATCAATTACTCAATGTCTCTTGGGCAGCTGCCAAAAACTGCCCTGTATACGAATGACAAAAAAGATCCTGCCTGGCATCAATCTAATGATTCCCAGGAGAGAAGACAACAGTATCAACACAACATTAACATTTGACATTTATCAGCTGCCCCCAGCTGTAGCAGCAGGTCACCTCTGGACACGTTTCACTTCCACAGCGTGAATTCATGTATGTAGGAGGGTATATTCCTGTGGGTCCATATTGACAGATGCACAGGCTTCCTCCACTCTCACACCTTCAACAACAGCTATCAAACATTTGATGAGATCAAGCCTCCAAAGCATTACCCAAACCCCCTACCTTGTCAGCTGTATTTGGAGATATGAAACTCCATCTTCCAACACATAATCCACCTCTGTTGCGCCAGGAGTGCCCACTTCCACTGGGGAAGCTATGGCTGCCAAATTACAACAGTGCTTGACCTTATTTTTTTCCTTCACATACTAGAGCCAACATATTAAGACTCCCCTTCCTTATGTTTGGGGAGACATCATGGGGAGAAGGAGATGAGAATGGGAGGAACCACATCACTCAATAACTTTTGGCCATTCCTCGTTTAAGAAAATTGGTCAGGGGTTTCCATATCTTCCAGCAGAGTTTAGCTCCAACCTTAATTAAGCACACCTGAACCAGCTAATCAAGGTCTTGAGGATCACAAGCTGCATCTAATATCACATACTGTCTAATACAGGGGTGTCCAATTCTGCACCTGCAGCGTTTAGCTCCAAACCCAATTAAACACACCTGAACCAGGTAATCAAGGTCTTCAGGTCCTCAGCCACAAACCTTCAGGCAGGTTTGAGCTAAACTCTGCAGGATGTTGGCCCTCCAGGAGCAGAATTAGACACCTCTGGTCTAGTACAAACTACATTTGATTTAAAACATACTTTATGACTGTTCAAAAAGCATGTTCTACATCGTACAAATATGGGTAGAGTACATCCAACCATGCTGTCACTGCCCCGTGACCTACCAGCATCAATGCCATTCACAACTCCTCTCCTGTGGCTTCATGGTTTATTAAAGTGTTCACCAGATGCACACTTCCGAATCTTTGCGGAAGTAGTAGGTCATCAGGGTACTTTCCACCTATTTGCCATTCATACTGTTCTTTTGACATGTTTTTTTTGCATATTATATAGTATGGATGTAGGCATATTTGGAGACAAAACCTCTAAGCAGATGTGTTAGAGCTAAACTCTGCAGGAAATTGTCTTTCCAGGAAAAGGGTTGGACAAAGGTGTCCAAGCACACAAGGGGCATCGCAAAAAGGTCTTTCTTTAAATGCTTACTCTGCTTACCCTTAGAGATGTGATGGTGGTCGGGTCCCTTATCCTGCCTTCTTCATCCTTCAGATTGTAGCCCTCTGGTCGTTTGTCTCGCTCGCTGATTTTCCATAGCTTCACAGTTTTATCTGGTAAAAGAGATATGCGAGACAATGTGTCACGTGGAAGCAGTGTTTGTGATGTTAGGAGCAGAGAATATATCAGCAGATCCACTGGAAAGGGGCCAGTAAAGAAAGTGAACATAGCTGACACAACAAAACAGACAGGAGTTAAATCAAATGAGATCAATATCTCCCAATTAACCTGATTGGACCGTGCTGTTGCCTGTATGCTGAACAACTCTGAAGTGTCCTAAAACATGACAATAGCTTAATGAGAGCTATCTATATCTGCAAAACTGATGAATATGAGTTTAGGTCTGAAGAATGTGCTACTTTTAATTGGCTGCAGTTACTCTGTCAAGAAACAGCAGAAATCTCTAGCAGCCTAACTGCTCAAATACACACTGTAAACAACATAAATGTAGTCTGTATCATTTCAGTTCTCGGATATCTGCCAACTAGTAATTATTAAAACAGATATTAAAAACAAATAAATAAATAGACACTCACTACTTGAGAAATATTCATGTGTGTTATTGCACTTTAAATTATGAAGTATGCCAAGCTGGTTTATGCTTATTATTGCTGGTTTACCGGCAATGCCGTGCTATTAACCAGAAAAACACTGCTTTCTTAGCTTAGAATAATGACTGTTTACTGTCTTTTCAGAGCTGTTTTACAGCAGAAATGAATTCTGTATGCACGAATCACTGTTTTATTGTTCATCACTGTGAAGCTGCTTTGAAACAATCAGGATTGTATTACGCACTATAGAAATAAAGGTAACATGACTTAGCTGTGTTTTTGTTTATGGTGAAACTCGTTGACCACACCAGGCAAAAGTCTGGGATCGGTACGTTTTTTTGTTTTCAAAAACAACTGTCCTTTGCTCAAGCAAGGCTGCATTTATTTGAGCAAAATACATTAAAAATACATTTTAAACAGTAATAGTAATTATATAATTATAGTAACTATATAATAAACAACAATATTGTGAATTATTATTTCAATTTAAAAAAAACTATTTTCTATTTTACATTTGCATTTAAGCATTTAGCAGATGCTTTTATCCAAAGCAACTTACAGTGCCATTCAGGCTATCTTTTTTTGTTTATCAGTATATACAGTATATTTTAATATATTTTGCATGTCATTTATTACTTATTTATTCCTTTTAGCAGCCATTTACTCCAGTCTTTACATTATCTTTCAGAAATCATTCTAACATGCTGATTTGCTGCTCAAGAAACCACAATGCTTAAACTGCATACATATTTTTTGTTTCTTTAAAGAATGGCCCTGAAATTTATATTTTTTTTTTCTGAATAGTGAGGAAGTTTACATTTATTCATTTGTCAGATACTTAAGGAAATGTGTATTTCACCACAGATAAACACATCAACACAGTCAATCCCAAAACATCTTTTTCAAAGTAAGCAGCATTAGATCAGATATGACGAGAACACATTGGGTTTGCTCACCATTGGTGGACAGGAGGAAATAAGCGGCATTCTGTTGCGGCAGCCAGCGGATTTTGTTGATCTTCTCCTCAATCTCCAGGCTTTTCAAGTAGTCAAACTCGGGCTCGTGGCTCTGAAAGGTGCTGTAAACATTGTACTCCCCCCGACGGTGAGGCTGGTTCTTACTCTGCAATGATGGAAGTGGTTATGGCTTAAACCAAGATTAAAATAATAGACCTTAATATACATTTGATGCATTGCTTTGTTGCACTGCCTATTTGTATAGCTTATTTCACTGCCTATTTCGCATTTACAATTTATTCATATAATTAGAGGCAGCACACAAATGATAATTAGAAATTTCAGAATAAACACTGGCTTATATTAATCCCTCTGTTACAGGCACATATGGAATGTGTGTTGATTTTTTTCTTTGTTGCTGAAAGCCATGAAATATAAGCGAGGCAGGTCAGGATCACAATGCACAAAGGTGGTCCGGGTTAGAGGAATATCTCAATACCGATCAGAGCATGGAAACCTTCAGGGTCACCTCTCACCTTGGGAAGCGTCTAAATCAATAAGCAGGACTCAGACAGACCGAGACAAGACGAGGGTATTAATGGAAACAGATTTCCCCTCGGCGGGAGGGAGGGGGTTAAAGGGGGTCTGAAACAGAGTGGGGCATGAATCATGGTGCGAGGATTAACAGACACCATGAAATCTCTTTAAAGATGATGCGAGCGTGAGACGAGGAGGGGCGGACGGCGGGGTTTTCACACTTTTGTGCTGCTAGACAAAACATTGAGGGGTTCTCAGATCTGAAACAGTTCATGACCAACTCACAAAAACACAAATTTAGTCAATAGAGGATAAACTGTCCATTTGTACGTATTGAGTATGTGTACTAACATATAATCTTAGTAGGTTTTATTCATAAATTAGATATAAATGGTCATTTTCTACCCTGAATTTTGCCTCTGATTTGAACGCTCCAATGAAAGGGGCGTGTCTACTCAGACCTCAATGTAAACGCCCCCTGCTATGATTGGTTAATATATTTGCATATGAAATGAGCATTACATGTGAACTCTCTTGAAAACTTATACTGTGTTTTTACTATAACTGCCATCAAGAATAACTAATAATGAAAAAAAGATGACAGTAACATTATATTTAGATCAAGCAGCAATGAACAACAGCCAAACAGTCACGTCGGCTGAGCACACATTGCAAAAATGTAATCCATTCATAATAACTAACACACTGAAAATATGGTGTAAATAACAGACTCAATGAGCAGCGCAACGTAAATTGTTATTGATTATAATGGTGAATTTTTTGGGTGAAAATACAAAAATCTAAATCACTGACAGACTTGCACTGATCTTGAATTGATCCAGCGATAATAAAGAGAATGATCTTTGCTTTCTGTGTATAAATAAATCACAATATAATCAAATATGGGTGTTTCAGAATAAATTATATTTTAAACTTAGGAGTTAGTTTTTGAGTTTTGAAATACATCTACAGTATGTTTTGTTGTAATAGTAACCTCTTATATGTGTAAATATCAAGAAAATGTAGATTCATCCATATTTAGTCAGAACTAATATTTTGTCAGAACTAATTCACCCTACATCACACTCCCACTCACACAACATGCCATGCACTGCACTTTAACACAGTTCAACTGGACTACACGCACACACTGCACTAACACATCTGCTATCACTGGACACCACACAAGCACACCCACGACACTGCATATGCATAATCTGTTGCACCTTTGCACAACTATCTGTTGCACAACCAATCTACTGTAAATTATAATCTGTTACACCTTCACATATTACTATGCATAGATGTGGACATAATGCAGACGTGTAAATACGGTGTATAATGTGTACTGGTGCATTGGTAACGAAGTATGTCTTTATAGTACACTGTGTGTACTGAGTATATGTATGTGTATTTTGCACATTGTCTTCTGTACAGTCTGTAAATATGTACTGTCCATATGTAAATTGTTGTTTTGTTTTTTTGCACTGTCTGGAGCATGCTCGTAAGAATTTCACTCACCAAGGCACTTGTGCTGTGGTGATGTGACAATAAAAGTGATTTTATTTTATTTTATTTTATTCTGCATTATCAGGGTAAGCCTCATAGTAGTAATAGTCTTTAAATTATGGAGAATACAATGTCTATCCCAAATTACCTCCTGTTCCCTCTGGAAGACCACCACTCGTCCACCTTTGTCCCCAGTGGCCAGGAGTTCTCCTGTCGAGTTGAACTCAACTGTGGATATGATGTCAGCTGAAAGAGAGGCATAGAAGATGATATATTAGAGCATCAGGAATGTCCATTTAATAATCTACATTGAGACAATGAGAACGGTATGCGTATCGAACCGTAGGGTTCACAAGTGATCATCCCTATCCCCTTGGAGTGGGGACTTTGGAATGCACTTGGAAAAGGGAGAGACGTAATTTCCACATTTGTCTGCAGCTGGGATGTCCTCGTGACAACACAGCACGGTGTGCGTCAGCATATGTCGCTGTTTTAATGTCATAAATGTATTTTTATTGTTGTTAGCATAACTGTTGCAAATGAACAAACATTTTATATTGAAAAAGTTTTGTGCTATATAATATATATAAAACTAATATGTATACAACTTTAAAATATAAAATGTATACTTTTTTATGCCGGTATCCGTCAGCGACATATACATATACATATATATATATATATATATATATATATATATACACACATACATACATATACACACATACATACATATATATATATATTATTTGTATGTTTTTTATTTTATATATTTAAAATGTTCTGAATATAAAAATCATAAGACGGAATACAGAAAAATGAAAACAGACAACACAAATTTCTAAAAAATAACTAAATAAACAAACAAAGAAACGTATAACTAAATAAATGTTATAGAGCATTATTATTGTAAAATTTTGTTGTGAATTCAATTGATTAGACATCCCTTTTAAGTATAACAATTAAACCACTCAATAGAATCCATACAAATTCAAACAAAACAAACCAATAAAAAAAGGGAAAAAAGACAAAAGATTTCAACTGGACAGTTTACAGCTGTTCTGAGACCAGCTCATGTCAAATGTGATGATCCGCTCACCATGCACTCTTGAAATGTCTATCACCAGTCCATTGATATGTTAATGTCACCAGATATCACCCACTACCATTATCCCACCAAATATCATCTTCAAAAGCCAGAACGATTTGGAGGCCTTTGAAAGGACATGTGAACCAAACACTGAGAAATTCTAGGTTGACAAAAGAGATCATACTGGACAAGCAGCTGATATCACGGCCAAATGCAATGCTCTCCCTGCAGTGAATGCATGACATCAGATAAAAGGAGAGATTTCAGGCCATAACCATCAACATAAAATCATGCACTTGTATGAAAAAAATCCCCTGTGTATGTTTATGAAGGACATAGATTAGGCACACAAAGGCATAAACTCTCAATCCGGCCTGCAAACAAAAAACAGATAAGATGACAAGTAGTGGGCTGACCACTTTAAGACAGACTATATTACATTTGGATCTGAATGCATAAGCACCATCCAACACGGTAAAGTTCCTGAGGAACACGGTAAAGTTTGTGTTCCTGTGGCTCAGTGGTAGAGTATTGCGTTAGCAGCGCAAAGGTTGTGGGTTCGATTCCCAGGGAACACACATACTGATAAAAACATGTATAACCTGAATGCACTGTAAGTTGCTTTGGATAAAAGCGGCTGCTAAGTGCATAAATGTAAATGTAAAGACACATACAAATGCTTTTAGATTGTTATTATACTAAAGACAATCATTACATCTGTCTCTCTGTTATCTGCCATAATGAATGTCATGATATTTGAAAGCAGAATGAAGCTATAATAACATAAATCTGTGTAAAGGTGCTAAATATCTTATCAAATTAAAAGGATAGTTCACACAAAAATGAATTTACTCAACCTCAAGTTGTTCAAACCTTGTATGAGATTCTGTTAAAATCAAAATAAGATATTTTGGATGGAGGAAATGCTTTTGAAGTCAATGGCTACCGTCAACTGTTTGGAATTTTCATTTGTGGGTGAAATATCCCTTCAACTTTGACGATTCTAAAAATAATAATTTTAATACATTGATTGCTATGTGGTTTCTAGGGTGCCCTGGGTGGTTGCTAGGTCCCAAGTCTTTAATATAAGTCTACAACTGTTCTTTCTTCTTCCATGAGGGGGTTTGGCATCATGGCATCTTTGTTTCCAGGAGGAATGTTAAAGAATGCGACAAGTCTCCCAGAAAGCCTGTATAAGTCAACCAATCCGATGACGACTTCGAAACTCCTAAAGTCTTTCCAATTTTGTGTGCCATACGCATCAGACATTCAGCCACCGGTCCATGGGCGGGACGTCTGAGACTGAGACTAGGTTTAAGGTAGAGTGTAGTGAAGGTGGTGCGTTATTTTCTAACAGGATAGAGCATTAACTTTTAGCAACACATACAACAACCAACGTGATAAAATGTAATCAGTTTTGGATAAAACTTGAGTATACTTGACATTTCACTTTCAAAGTGTCACAAACAATACGAGAAGCAATGTAATTTTTACAATGAGCCTTGGATGGTAATAGTACACTTCTCCCAAGTGCAGTAGCACACGTTCTGCAGCATGAGTTGACCACCACAGTTTCTAATTAGGGGTTTGTCTGTAGCAATCCTCAATAACACATTTAATAAGCATTTATCAAATTAAATCATCTAAATGATCTGTACCTAAAAGCAGCCCACAGCAGCCTTACTGGTGAGCATCTCTTCCTCAATACCCAACATGTTCTGAGCTGTAAGTGACCCAGAGCCAAACCTACAAAGATTCTTGACACTTCAAAGAGCTGCATCGCTGGATGGCTCCCATTGTGGGATGACACTGTGTCTAATCGCCAGCCCACCGCCAAAAGAAAGTGGGCCAGGGTGGGACGCTTAATTAAAGCAGTGCTACTAACGACAGACAAGCCAAAGTAGCAGCAAATCCACTTCCTTTCAGACCGTCTGCTTTATCTCAAACATAATTTGACATGTCTGTGCTGTCTTATAAATGCTTTTCAGTGCTAGCAGAAGAGTTATATGTTAAACGTTGCATTATTCAATTTAAAGCTTCACACATAACAAAAACTGTCTGGCATCGTGTACATGCTGTTCTTGTAGTCGGGTGTTTACCTCCAGCTATCTAGGTTTTCTGGATATTTATAGATTATCTCATCTTAGCCAAGATCCCAAAATAACCTGTACATTCGAGCTCTTTCTGATCTAGCTAGTGCACAACAATAGTTTTAAGACCGCAAGCATGGAATTGTAGCCTAGACATTGTTGAATGGTAAAAGACGTTACAGTTCAAAGTTCATTAGCAAACGCTGCTCTGACTCTGCTGTGCGCGTTCCGATCGATTCCTACCTTTGACACATCTTCCTTGGTCTTCCTCAAGGAGATGCATCTGTTTCTCTGTCTTTGTGATGTGCTGTTGCTAAGTAATCCTTACTGTGAACAGAAAGGGTAGTTTCTGCTGCGATAGCTGCAGTTTTCCTTCTCTCTTGCTCTCTGTCTCTCTTTATCAGGCAGGTAACTCTATTTCATTGTGTATATCATCTCACAATTCGCCAGCTCGCCCCACACAATCTCAAAATGAGTCCAGCACTCCTGAAATAGTCTGCTTGGATTCATTTGCATAAATCCCAAACAAATACAGAAGAAATGACTTCTAAATATTTGCTTTTATCCATTTCAAGGAGTAAATGACAGAGAGAAGCTAGACACGGAGAGGTGGAGATAGAGAGAGAGAGACTAAAGAAACAGCGACTGAAAAGGCTTGTTGTTTTTTCACCCTGATACACCTCTTTGGGCTTTTATATTGCCTGCATGGTGAATTTAAGTGCAGCGTTTCCATGACAACCGTTCTTTGGACTAAAACAAGTGCTGTGTGCGATTCTTGCAAAGACTTTGTTCATGTGGTGCGAACTGCCATCGCACTGACAGAATTTAGAGCAGTCGGGGAAATCTTACCCGTATGGGTCATATTTCATCTCAAATTCAAATCAGAAATTCAAAATGAGATTTTTTTTAAAGAAAACAGTCTTTTAAGGATCGGTTAGATTTTGTGCATCATGGCATTATTTGCACGACAATGCATCCGCACCCAATTTTCATTACTACAATAATGATAATACATAGTTTACAACGTTTAATTTATGCCTGTTGTAATAGTAATAATACAGCCCTATTTACTATGATGTTAAACTACGGAATTACAATAATGTCAATTTAATGGGATAAAACAATACAAAATTAAATAAAAAAGCATAACAAATTAATATAAATAAAATATAACTAAAGATTTGACAGTGTTTTTGCTTTGTTATTAAAGAACAATTTTCATAAACTTTCACTTTTACTTCACTATATTCCAAAACATAATATTGTACTTTAACTCTACTACAATGTACTGAATGAGCTGATTCTTTTCAATGAACCGGTTCGCAGATCGCACTGAACGACTGATTTGTGAATCAAAATAATCTGATTGCAGCCGTTCATTATTCAGGAAAGATCCAGTCAGAGGGATAATGTGTGACTGGGATAACAGCCGAAGCTTGAGTGTTACTGAGAAAAATACGTTACTAATATCGGTGCCGATAGCATCGTGGGCCACTTCGTTTCCTGTCAATATATACTGTCTTGTCCTAATTAAAGCCAAAAATAAATAATGTAAATGAATGTCTGTCAGTTATTGGTGAACTCAATCCGCTGTATAAGGCCAAGCTGTTGAAGTCCACTCTATGAAATGCTTGAATGTGGACATGTCAATATGAGTATGCTCTTTTAGGAAAAACACAAATTAATGTAAATTCATCTTCCTCCTGACATTGCATTTTCAAAGAAATACAACTAGTATGTTGGCAGAGTGTTTCTCTTAAAATCTTAGCGCATTTTAACTTACATTACGCCTGTACATTGTGTTTTTATACTATTTGACGGCACATATTTACACAAATGTCCTTTTCCCCCTCTTTAAAAATAATATATAGTATATATTTATTTACTTAATGTTTGGATAGTGTATAATACATTGTGGTAAATAAATAAATGTTTTGATTATTTGCCGAACTATACAAATTAAATCTTCCTTATTGACTAGTGTTGGCTTTAATAAATAATAAACATGCTTTATCTATTAGTACCTTTTACTTGTAATACTTACATAGATTAAAATTCACACACTTTTGAAAATGAGTCTTTCTATTGGAGTAATATTTTATTAGGGTATCTGTACTTTTACTTAAGTAGATTTGTGTACTTCATTCACCATTGATACAAAGTTTCTTGTTACTTCTTTTCTATTGCTTCCGAAATTATATATTGGTGATCTGTTGATTTTTATATTAATTTTAAAATGTATAGAAGTTTAAAATATGACTTATTCTTAATATTCTTCATAGAAGTTTAAAATATGAATGAATCTTTTCTACCCTGCTGTGACAACCCATGCATTTCTACCAATCAAAAGAGCGATACAGCAGCTGGGTAAAGATGTCTGGCAGTACTGTCAAACTCAAACTGTTGTTCTGTTGTGAAGACTGAGCAATGAAGTTAGCCAATCACAGCAGTGGGCGCTCTGCAAGAGGTAACACCCTTTGAAATTGAGTGGTTTCGACAGAATGTGATAAAGAGAATGGAAAATGATCATTTTCACAAATATTATTTTTTGGTTTCAAACTCGATAAAATAATCTTGAGAAAAGGATTATAAATCTGAAACTGCATTTAATGAGCAATTTCAAAATCGTTTGCTCTTATGCATTGAATTTGAATTCAATTGGATTAGTTAGACAAAAAGGAAAGGCCTGATCTGGTCCGTGGTACCACAAGTCAGCAACATCTGTATCTAAAAAGCACTCTCTCTTTTATGAGTTGAATTTAACACATCACAACCGCATAAAAAGATAGTTTATGCTGCTGCGCTAACAGTGGTAAAGCTTGGCAAACACTGGCGTTCTGTGACAAAAATGGCTGAGCCATTGTGCTGTGAAATAATGGGTGTTCTTACAGACTGTCAGCGGACATTTATGCCAGCTCTCTTGAGTCTTGGCTGATCACAGTCTAGGCCTTATGGACAATACATATTTGGAAGGCACATCTAAAGAAAGTGCAACAACACAATAGTTTTTCTGTAGACACATACCAAACAATACATGATTAGTGACCCACTTGGACAGATGTGTCACAGAGCTCTCATTAGAACACTTCATCACACACACACACACACACACACACACACACTGTGAAACATATCAGAGCACAAAAAGCATCATGGGGTAAAACGCTAAGGGGGGGTTGGGGGGATAGAATAATTACATCGAAATCATATTCCGATTCCTTGCGGAAGCAGAATTCTAAATGAGTTCTCAAAGATGCAAACCATGCTGACCTAATTAGGCCCCTGGAGTACCCAGTTTTTTGACTACTTCTCTCTGTATTCTTTTCACTTATTATCAGCAGGGAATGTGGTATGGATGCAGAACACAACTGCATCCTTATTTAGGGTAAAATGAAGATGCTTGGAAGGTGAATAAGAGACCATCTTGCTATCATATTTGTAAAACTGTACGAATCTGAAAGTTTAAGAATCTCAATATAAGACTACAGAAGCTTAATGTAGCTATGCACCAAAATGATTCAGCCATGCATTATTGTTCCAGTATCAACATGGCAGCCATTGCACCATTTCTATCACTCTTCTTGCAGCATTTTATTCTCAGATATTGACATTTCTCATTTAAATGGTGGCTGTCATAAAACTCTTTTCTCGAGACAAATTTATTCAAACATACATTAGGTAACATTAAATAATGATTACATCATTATCAGGATAAATATCAAATATAATGAACATTATATAGCAAAGATATATTTAGCAAAATGCACCTCTCTAGAGTTATTTTCTAGCTGACTAACAAGTTTATGAACACTACTAAATGGCTTTTCTGAGTTAAATGTAACATTATCTGACACACAGTTGACAAGCTGTTAGACTAAAAGATCATTATGAGGATTTAAAAATCAATATCATATCATCAAAATGAAGAATGAAAATTGAAAAATCAATATTGTGCCCTTACTTCCACATTCATGTTGACCTGTTGTAGCTTCTTCACATTGTGTGAACAATATAGATACGAGTCATTAGTGCTAATGTAACACCACTGTTTCGGTCAATGATGTTTTGGTCAATAACTACATGTAATCTTTAAAGGTGTGATTTTGAAGGAATGACGTGAGAAAGACAGTAATGGTCAGTGTGTGTAATAATAGTGGAGGAGGTTTGGGAAGGGCTGACCGGACACAATCACAGAGCACTGGTGCGTATTTGCTGGTAGCAGCTTGGCAGCCTAAGTGTTATTGGAAGCTGGATCCAACCATTATTAACACATTAGGAATGTGAGGAACTGAATAGGAAAGCTAATTAATGGAGCAACTCGGATGATGCATGAGCTGAAGGCTTTGTGCACGGTCAATGAGAGCTGTGAATTCATCAGGAAAGAATAAGCACTGTAAGGAATTCTGATTATTTGTTTTAGTAAATGAAACTGGAGACTTACTTCTGGATTATAAATACATTTCCCATGTTTGAAGGGATAGTTCACCCAAAAATGCTAATTTTCTCATCAATTACTCCCCCTCATGCCATTCTAAACCCATAAAACATAAGTTTATATTTGAAACAAGGATATTTTTTAAAGAAACCTGAGAGATTTTTGAGTTTCTTCTAATGGAAGTGATACAAATCAGTCACTTTTGTTAAGATGAAGTCTTAGAAGGCAACTTCGAAGGCCGCAGATAGCAAGCAGGTGACAGTTTTGGAATCAGAGCCTCTGTATATCATTATTTTTCTCAAGGCTTGGTCTTATTTGAGATCGGTTTACAAGCACCCCTACCTATATTCTTATGCCATATGTTGCTTCGAGATTTCATTTAGCTTTTGTTATTGAAGTATGTATCTATCAATTTCACACCAACTCTATCTCGCCTGGTGGATTAGAGTGTGAAAATAAATCAAAAAGTCAGCGAAGGCTGCAAATGCAGCTGGGTCAAAGGTCACCGTGATGTGCAGAAGGAGACCGTCCTCAAATGAAACCCTTTTTTCTAATAACACACAGACGACTCCAGGGCTGCAATAAAACAAGCGAACGCATATTGCAGACACTGTCATGTCTCATATGATTAAACATGAACGCAGGAGATTGGCCATCTTTGACTCCCTGATTGTGGCGAGATTGGATCCCTTGTGTACTATGCTCAGAAGAAGAAAGGCTAAAATTAGCATAGAGAGGATGCAGACCTTGACACTAAAAAGTAAATACAGAGGGTGACCAGAAAGAGACGTTTCATTATGAAAAAGGGGGTGAAGTGAATACCTTTCAACCTGCTTCAAAGTGTCAGAAAATCATTTAAAGACACATGGGTTCAGCTTGCGTGCCCCAATTCTACAACCTAAATGTGTCAGCATGCATATAGTTTGTGAGGATATTTAAGATAAAAATGATGTAAAGAACAAACATTAACAGAAATGCCTCATATTTGATCGTTTGAGCGCACTGTGAATTAAATGTACTATTTGCTTATTCGATAAGAGGCCAAACATAAGAAATTAGGGCTGTACCATGTTGATTACAGCATTTTATTATTATCTAATCCAATTGGTTTCTACTTACTAAATTAGTTTTTGGAGTAGTTGAACATTGTAACCAATCATCCATTGAGAAAATGAATACAGCGGCCAATCATACAAAACTACCATTATAACCAACAAAGCACAGATGAAATAAACAATTATTCTTACATTTTGAAAATCTTTCTACAGTATAGACAATTTCATTGATTATTACAAAAGTGTTTGTGAGAGACCAGAACTTTAACGACGGGACTTCAACAGTTCAAACTTACAAACATACTGTTACTGATTGAAATAAAAATAAATAATCGAAAGTGAAGTTTATCACAATCATGCAGCCCTATAAAACAATGATTGTACAGTTTGATGAAAACAAAACTCCCCCTGCATCTGAAAAGGCCTAGTTCCCTACTATATAGTAGTATGTAGGACACTTTTCTATGCTGTGAAGTCAAGAGAGAGGATATATGATTAGGAAGCAACATGATTGACGCTGCTAGGTCATGTGACTCAATATGGCGGATACAGTACTGTACGTTTACATTTCCTTCACAGCACCCATATTCATACTAAATCAAACAAACATTTTTTACAGTCATGAAGTAGGTTTCAAACCAGTTTATATGTTTTTCTATATGAAAACATTATATAATTCAGATGCCAGCTTTCCTGTTGCTCAACAGCTCAAACAACATGGCATTAGCAGGTCATGGGTTCAATTCCCAGCGAAAGCAACAACTGATTAAAAAAAGAATTGGTAACACTTCATAGAGACCAATTCTCACTATTAACTAGTTGCTAAGTTGCTTTGGATGAAAGCATCTGCCAAATGCATACATATTTACATAATATAAGTTGATTTCTAGGTATAGTAAATGAGAGAGAGACATAGCTTGTAGAATTTAATGCGATGCTAAACAACGGCACAGGAAAGAGATTAGCGCTGTGAGGTATCTGAATTATGTGCGTCAGAGGGATTGACTCTGGGATAATCGTCCCGGTGCACCCTGACCCTGTTTCAAACACAACAGTGAAATGCTATGAACTCTGCCTGATACAAAACCTCTGGTAGTATGTACTAACAGACTAATTAACTCATGTAAACCCACCAACTTCACAGATATCAGAATCCCAATAAGGCCATCGCAGAAGTTACCCTCGTTTCCTGTTGTGTTGATCTGCTGCACTAAGTGGCTTAGACAGAAGTTTCTAATCTTGTGTTCCGTGAGCAACAAACAGTCTTGCATTCTCTCTGGAGTTATAAATAACTGACCCGCACTAGCCTGTGGCCATATCACAGATCACCGTAGGCACGTATCCGTCTGGACACGAGGATCACAGGAGCGAGGATAGATCTCCCAGCTCCTGGGGCAGATCCGTCTCAATAGCCCACTTTGTCCAACACAGAGACGGGTAATGTCTGGCCTCCAGGCCATATTTAAAAAGGGAGAATGCAAAACTTTGAGTAAAAGCAATGTAAAATAAAACAATAATAAATAGAATTACACATTTAATTAAATTATACATTCAATTATTTTAAAACAATATCAATGCAATATAAATTAAAGTCTCTTTTTGTGCCAGCTGTAATGTATAAGGCCAACCTAGTGTGTCATCATGGAAACATGTAACGTTTAATGAATACATTGACAAATGCACTCAAATCAAAATCAATGCCCTTAGATTAACTTTGAGTGTAATGTAGTTGACATGTCTTGTGTTGCATTAGTTACTATAGAGATGGACACAATAGAAGAGTTTTGGTCATTGGAAGCCGTGCGTTGTACTTGCAGAGGTCAGGATGTGTTCGAGAAACTCATTTCAGACATGGAAAAACCAGAGCTGCCATGAGATAAGTTAATTACGGCATGAAACGGAAATTGCTCTCGACTTTTCGTTCCTATTGTGGCTTACAAAAGAGGAATGTAAGAGAAAATAACATACTTCATGACATTGCTAAGCCAAATAATTTCATGAATCAGAAATCTGATGACATTAATTAGCTTTCAAAGCTTCTGGGTCCTAATCAGCTTCTCAATTTGCTGGTTATCAAGCGTTAAATCATTCAAGGCCAAATTGAAATTGCAACTGTAACTTCCTCCGAATGGGCATTAACAGAAAAAGTCTCTCTGCAGCAAGTTTAATACTTAATATATGAAATGGTAAGAGTTACTTTAGGTGGCACAAATAATTACTGTAAGTGTCACAGAGTATTATATCTGCCATTGTGGTTTGAAACTAGAGCTTTTTGGCTATCTGCAAGATTGGAACACTGCATATTCATGTTCTTGATTAATAATGGAAATGTGCCAATTTTTAACCCCAAAATCTTCTGCGGTGCAATTTTAATGGTGACTTTATTTCAAGGATCAATTCTCACAATTAACTAGTTGCTTATTAACATGCATATTAGTACTTATAAAGCACATTTATTTCCTTAATCTGCATGACCATATTCCACATCCATTAATCTACCCCAAACCTTAAACACTTTTTGCTATTAATAATAGAGTAAAATGCTAAAGCAGGGAATACAAAGTAAATCTAAATCAACCAAACTGCCTCTTGTCTCCCTACAATCTACCTCCTGCCTACCCACTCTCTTTTTCATACTGTACTGTGAGCAGATTTACTTTGGGAATAATGAATATGCCTCAAGGGGCTGAAGCTAAAATATTTCATTTCATGAATAAATTGAATGGGGTAGCCAGGGGGTGTTTGGCTTGGCAGCTACGCTTACCGGGAACCAGTCAATAACAAACGGGACCCGCTCTGCATCTAATGATCCAGAGAGATTACATGAGAACTCTGGACGGCAGCAGACTGCTGGAGTTTGCATTCTCTTTACCCACAATGCACTTCTCTGTTAGAGAGGTCAAAGAGCTAAGAGAACAACCATTTAGTAATCAGGTCAAAGAAATAGAGATGCTAAATGTAAAAATGTAAGCTCTGGGGTGTGGCTTTCAAGGAAGGAATACCAGAGAAAAAAAATGTTGACATTGCTTTGAAAAATTGTTGCATTCCTCACATCATCAGTAAAAAATAAATGCCGGCTTTATGATGGCAATGCAACAATAAGGAAGTTATTTCCACCATACAAGACAAAAAGCATGCTTTGATAAATCATAATCATGACATAAAGAAAATTAGAAATTATGAGATAATAAGGGCCAGTTTTACTAATAGCTTGCACCAGCGCAAACCGTCTTTTGGCGTTAAACTAGTACTGTCAGGTTTTACTAAAGACACACAGTGATAAAATAGCGCTGAAAAAGTGAGGACAGTTATTTTTGCATCTGCATTGAATATGCATTTGTAGGAGTTTCCCTTTCAGATGCAAAAGTTATGGGAGGAGAGTATTAAAATGATTCACACAACGCATTTTACTAACGTGTGCGCTCGTCAAATTACTGGAATTTGTATTATTATTTAACGCCCAAAAAAACATGTCAAACTATTTTTCACTTAAAAATGGCTGCAATTATTGTTGCTTGAGGAGTTACCGCAGAGAATCGAGAGCGTGTGGTAGAAGGAAGGGGATTTTTTCCACACTTATTATTTTAAATGCTAGAAGAACACATTATCCATATTGTTTGCCAAGCCATGTTATTTTTAATTATCTTCAGAAAATAAAAGACGACTTGGAACCCTCAACTAGGAGTCACGCAATAACAGGTCTATCAAAACTTCTAGCAAAGCTCCATTTTTTGGCCTCCGTTTCTTTTATAACATACTGTGGTATCTTTATGTATTTATTATTTATTTGCGACAACGCTAATTTGCGCTGTGCTTGGTATATTGCGTTGGTCGATATGTAAATTAGATGTTGTGTCTGTGTTCTTTAATTTGCATGTTGTTAGTAAATCACCTGCAGAAATTTCCACGTCCATCGGGGCTGTTTTGGAATTGAGCTCTCGCGCTAATTTGCCCTGTTTAGTAAAACTGGCCCTTTGTCTTAAATAAGAGATAAGTCAAAAATATGATATGAAGTCATAATTATGAGATAAAAAAAAAATCAAAATTATGACATGCAAAGGTATGAGATAAATCACATTTATGATAGAATTATAATAATTTTTTGTCATAATTATGACTTTGGTAACACTTTATTTTAAGGTCTAATTCTCTCTATTAACTAGCATGCATATTACTAACATATTGGCTGTTTATTTTTAACTACTTACTAACATTAACAACCAGACAATTAGTAGTTAATTGAGGCAAAAGTTCTAGTAAAAATTTTTAGTTAATTATTTGATAGTGAGAATTTGACCTTCAAATAAAGTGTGACCATGACTTTTTATTTCATAATGTCAACTTTCTGTCATAATTTTGACTTTCTGTGCCATAACTTTGACTTTTTGTCATAATTTTGAGTTGTTAATTGTTTTTGTTTCCTTTTGTTTTTGTTGTTGTTGTCAATTATACCTTTTATATCGTAATTAGGATTATTTCAATCATATAATTTTAACGTTTATCTCATCATTTCCACTTAGTATGTCATAATTTCAATATTTCATAATTAAACTGATCTCTAAATTGCATTTTAAATATTTGTTTTGATATCAGGCGTCATCAAACTAGTAACTGTATGTGTTGCTAATTTAAAAAAAGAATGAATGATTTGGGGTTTGCACTTATTTTACACCTTACCTGAATGTATCCGTGCGTGTGTGTGTCAGAGTTTCCACAGAAAACAGAGAATGACTCTACTGGCATTTTGGCTGAACTATTTCTCTGAAGACATACACAGATAAACTGCATCCTGGTCTCCCTACAACTCAATACAGGCTATTACTCATGGGCTGTAATTCCCTGCAGTGCTGGCCCTCCATTGTTAGCCGTTAAGGGCCAGAAGTCTTTTGTCTGGCGGGTATTGGTTGACTCGATGCTGACTGGGGGGGGATTGCAGTACATATAAAGAGGCGTTTTGCTGAGTTCAGGTACACGGCACTACTCTTCCACTGCAGTGGCGGAGAAAGGCCAATTCTATATGGATACATAAATTACCACACAGGAATCAACGAACTGGGAGAAAATAAATCAGTCTTGATTTATGGCCATCCTGCAGCAGTAAACAAAGACACAAATGCAAAGAGCCAAGTACAAGACCTTATAGGTTAAAGGCAGTGTTGAGGAATAGATAACTGAAAGAAGCGGTGCTACTAACTTCACTACATTTTTCAGTAGTGCGACAGTTCATGTCTATTCGCAGTTCTTCACTAACAAGCTACTTTTTACATTTACAGAAGGTCATGTCTGTGTTGTGCTTTTCAGGCAGCTTTACAGCTGATTGTGAAGAGCAAGCTACAAGGAGACACTGTTGTTTTAATAACTGCATCTGTATCATGTATTTTCAAACTTTCAAGTCTTCTCCCTAGCATGGGACAGTATTGTTTAAATTGGTTTATTACGCAGCTCCCTGGAATACTTGATCCTGATTAGTCAGTCATGACATTTCGAAGTATGTTATTCCTGATAACAATTGTCATCACTAGCAACGCAGAACAACATGGATATTTGAGGCCGGTGCTTTTTCACATCTCTCATTTCATACTCTATTGTTCATAGTAGGCTTGCGTATCATTACGAGTGTTCGTCTTGATACTAATAGTGTTGCTAACTGTCAAAAAAAATTGTTCCTAGAACAATTGTTTTGTACACTGTAATGTATTTAAGATAATAAACAGATACAAATTTAAAACGCTTTCTTCTCAAATAACATTGCATGCCTGTGTCTTTATTTATGTGGTAAAAAGTTGTGCAATTACCGATATGTCTGTGCTATGAACTTCGACTAAGCTCATAGCCGTTTGTTAGGAAATTTTAAGTTATGCATTCCCTTTAAATATTTCAAATCAAATCACTATTATGTGTTAATTATTTACTTATGTGGCAAGTAGCCATGTAGTAAGTAATTAATGTCCATCTAGATAATGTACATCTGAGATTTGATTGATTTGAAAACCATAGAATAATAACATTTTAAATAACCAGACTGTTAAATATTTAGAAACCTATTACCCTCTGAAGAGGATTCAGTGTAGTAGCTACTCTTTCTTCTGGTGTACCAAACTTCTTACCCCCCAAAAGCAGCTTGACTGTAATGTAACATGAATTTATAGGTAGATTGCAACAGGTTCAAAGCAGCTTCCGCGACACTGGCTAAACAGCATCGTCCCGGACTGGGGCTCAGATTTACAATGACTGATCCATGTCAATTGTAAATATCTGCGGTTCTCAGTGTGACTAAGCAGCTGCGAGGGAGAGAGAAAGGGTGTCTGTGAATGTGACATCTGGCCCACATTAATGGGTCTGGTTGTTATCGCTCCTGCAGTATCTTATGAACGCGTCAACATCAGCATTCAGTGGCACTCTGCACACTGGCACTATTTGTCTCTATTACTGGCAACATCTGCGACCATCTGCATCTCCAATAGAGGTTTATTGTGCCCATACGCTGTAAACGGAGGCAAAATGGACCGTTTTTGTATGGGAGTACCCCATGTGTCTCACATACATCAGTGTGACATATTTTCTCTATTTACATTGCCAAATGTGTGGCAGCTGTGCTGCCCACTTGACGTCTCAAAATGTGCAAGGTACTCTTTTTTTATATACAACCAAAGATGATAATAAACTATGGTTGTCACAATACCACATTGTACTTAATAATCATGCCAAAACTTTAATTTCATTTAGTGTATTTACCAGCTGTGACGAGTGGGGCAGGGGCGAGAGCCGTGGGAACGGAGTGAGACCGGTGGAGTAAATGATAATGAGCGACACCTGCACGAGTCCCAAGTCTCACGGAGGAGCTCTGGAAGGATAAAAGGAGGAGCGACGACAGTGGAAGACAAGAGAGAACCAGGCCTGGACTTTATTTTGTGTTTGTATATTATGTTATTAAATTCTTTAAACGTTTGCTGGTTCCCGCCTCCTTCTTCCCGATCTACAAACTGCGTTACACCAGCTTATTTACAATATTATCGTAAATATTAAAGTCCCCTTCAATCACAAATTTTATCCCTTAAAACTAAAAAATTCCCCATGAAAACAATTTCCGTTAAAATGACTTGAATATAACTCTACCAAATAATTCCTTGTCTCATTTAGTACACACAGAGCCAAGACTATGCAAATGAGTCCCTGCCTCCACTCAATCACACCAGCTTGGACCTGCTCCACTTTGACTGAAGTAGTAATTGCTACACACTAGCAATTGGCAATACTGGATACATTCGGCCATGTTTGAACCAGAAACTGATTTCGAAGAAGAGTGAATTATACAAGGTTGTCTGTAAGTCGATGTATCGTAATGGTAATACAGTTTATGTTAAGCTTGTGCAATTAATCATATTCGATTAACATGCGCATCTCGACAGTAAAGGCGGTTCTGTGATTGGCGGTAAATCTCCATCACCTGTTTTCAGAAGGAGCGGCAGTTAATACACATAGTTCACTGACAAGCTAGAACATTTCGCGTTTGTAATCGCAGACGAATCTCCTTCGATTATGAACGAAAAATTGCGTAGCTTGTCAGTGAACTATGTGTATTAACTGCCGCTCCATCTGAAAACAGGTGATGGAGATTTACCGCCAATCACAGAACCGGCTTTACTGTCGAGATGCGCATGTTAATCTAATGGCACAGCCTTAGTTTATGTATTACTCTCTACAACGTTGAACACATAATGGTAATTGATAACATTAGCTTTTGTCTTTACCATGTTATCAAACAACTAATGATGTGTTGCTGATGTTACACAACCCCCATTTGCCATCTCAGACAGCTGCCTTCTAAAAATCTTTAGTAAAATCTCTAAATGATATGCTCCACCCCACAAGTTGAGGGGATTGGTGACATGTTTAGGGGACTGTTTCAAACCGTCTTTGGTACACTGCAGATTTAAGAAAAAAATGCTTAGCAATGGTGATGACTAATGATTTTGCATATGGTTTGCATAAAAAAATCCACACAAGATGGAAATGTAAACAACATTAAAAACTGGGGGTCTTTAACATGAGGGTGTATGATAGAATTTTCATTTTTGGGTGAAACGGGAAACTGATGTTTTGCTATGTGAAATTCATGTGACATTTACAAGAATATTCTGTTCAGGGTGCTCTCGGTTTTCATTTAATGGTCTCTAGAGTCTTTACTATGACCACACATGCTAATGCGCTATCCTTGACTGGGAACATTAGCATGTGAAACGGTATAATCAACCCTCCTGGTTGAGTAGATGATGGCTTTGCTCCACTGACAGAGCAGAAGAGCTGAGTCATCATGGAATTAAAAAGACTTCATCACATTTATGATGTTTTTTAAATTACAGAAGATGCCTCATTAGCAACAGTTTAAACAGGCTTCTTAATAGTAAACTACTCTTATAATTTCTGAAGTATATAGTGCTACAATTGCTAAAATGCACAATACACAACACAGAGCATTCAGAGGTCACATACAGCCATTACTTTTTACCTTATCATTCTTGAACTATTATTTTATTGGATTTATTAATTTTATTACGATTTTTCCACACTGGTACGCAGTTAATCTATATGTTCTCTCAAATCTCTCAAAAAGGTTTGAGTGTATCTGGAATGTTTTTTCAATCACCATAAAATCCTAATTAAAAGGTTTTGGCCATTTTACAGTAAATGCAAATGCTCTTAAAATATAAATACAACTTGTGCATGTTCTATAAAGACAACCCTTTGACAATCCATGCAGGGCTCGCAAAATGTCAAAATCCCTGGTAGCCCTTCGGGCAGGTACTCTTCAGAATTTAGTAGCCCGAAAATGTATTTAACTAGCCCAAATATATGTATATATATATATATATATATATATATATATATATATATATATATATATATATATATATATATATATATAAAATAATAATAATATAGAAAATCAGAGTCCAAATATCAATCATAATTATTTTTGATACACAAATATCAACAAATGTGAAAGAAGGAATTTCATTTCACTATTTACAAGGTATCTTACAAGCTTTCCTGTAGCTCAACTGGTAGAGCATGGCGCTAGCAACGCCAAGATCATGGGTTCGATTCCCAGGGAAAGCAAGACCTGATAAAATGTAGAAACTGTAACTTGAATGCAATGTAAGTCGCTTTGGATAAAAGCGTCTGCTAAATGCATAAATGTAAATGTATCTGCAGAATTTTTAAGAATAAATATAAAGCTATTTATGACCCATTTAAAGAGCTTCACAAGTAAAATGAATACAGTATGAGTGGGGTTGGACAATCTCTATGGTAACATACAGTTTTAAGCCATAAAATGACATGATTTACAGTTCAGATACAGGTTTTCACAAAAACTAAAATCTTATACAACAGCATTTCAGCCTTCAGACCAGTTTTTTGAAAAGGGATCAATCAAGTAACTTAGGCTATTATATTAAATTATAACTAATAAATATTACCGTCTAATTGTTTAGATTTTTAGAAGGCACATTAACTTCTCATTTACAACTCTATATGTTTGCTGCTTAAAAACATGGGCCGATATTTACATTGATCTGACCATAAACAGCAAGAAAGGATTATTGAAAATGCCAATTCATTCTCTGCTACGAGGTGGCGCTTTAGGAGCGGCATAACATAACGGTTTCCCTCAGGGAAATTCCCTGTTAGCGTCTGTACACAAAGCAGCAGCGCCGCGCTCATAAACGCTGTTTTATCAGGCATTATAGCCAAGATGAAATGAAAATGCCAACGACACGTTTCTGAGGACAGACGGATCCCTTCAGAGATACATTCACATAAGACATGTGTGCCGCGTTTTGACTTGAAACGTGCAGCGCTCATTTATTCACATTCACATTTATGCATTTAGCAGACGCTTTTATCCAAAAAGCGATAAATACAAATGAATCAGCATTTGTAAGCTGATTCAGGCTATACATTTTTTTGCCAGTATGTGTGTTCCCTGGGAATTGAACCCACAACCTTTGCGCTGCTAACACAATGCTCTAACCACTGAGCCACAGGAACACTATTCAATGACATCATTGCCTTTTTAAGTTTTATCCAGCTGTTTCGCGGTTCTTGTCTTTCTGTCCCCAAATAGAAGACCTCTTGAAATTATAATTAAGACATTTTTTATACCATTTAATGTATGTAAAACTTTTTATGGCCTTAAATTTGATACAACTAAATTGAAGAGTTTATATTGAAGAGTTCATAAGGACCTGCGGGAGCTCTGTATTTAAGGTAGCCCGTCAGGCAGGGCAGTGATACATTTTGGTAGCCCGACTGGAAAACGCAATAGCCTAGGGACGTCTGCCGATTTTGCGAGCCCTGCCATGGTTATTTTCACTTTCCATATTCTCCGACACAAACTGTAAATTGAATCCAGAGAGGGCAAAATTCAATCTCATCGACCTCTAATAGCCATTACCATCACATCACCTTTCTAGAAAAGATGGCTGTGGACATTACATGAAGAAGTAACTGTAGTAATTTGACATGTTTTCATACCGGTTTCTGAGCTATTTTCTTTGAGAACGCTGTGGTTGATAATAGGATGGCTGTTCCACACAGATGACTACCAATCGACTTCAGCTCAGGATTTTTTTTTTATCTGACTGCTTCTGTTAAATGGTTGTCAATATGCACTGGGGCACCTCCATTTGTCCGTCACCCAGCATGAAAGGAGAGAACCATGATGCTGACGGTGCAGTAATGAGGAGAAGAAAAGGAGGTACAGGTTTTTGTGGTACAAATTGGGTAAACATAATGAGAAGACGCAGGAGGTGACAGAGAGTGGCGACTGAGGTGCAAACAATGTCAAAAATGCTGCAGGGCATTTTATAAAGAGCGAGAGAGAGGCGCCAAAACATGAAGCATCAGCAATCTGATTTTAATGAGCCAACACAAGAGGGTCACAATGGAGCCAAAGGGATCCCTGGCTAGACCCCATCCCCCTTCCCGCACTCGCTGGCAGAGCGACACCGCCGTTCCACTAACACAGGGTCAGGAGGTCCGAAGGGCACGTCACTACACTGTGCATGTAAAGTAATGAACACTCTGTGTCCAACAAACTGTTCATTTCTTCCTGGTCCACTCCATCAAACAACAGTGTAATATCAAGAGGGACTGCTGGGAGCAGAACAGGGACTTGGTTAGAACTACCATTTAATGGACTACTGCATAATTCCTGTTTGAACAAATGACTGTGCAAGCAACATACAAAACAATGTCTTAAGGTCTTATATGGCTACCATGATTTTGGTAATGTGTTCCTTGATTAATGTTCTTATCATTAGTAATATATTCTTATACACAACACAATATATCAGCCAACCAGATTTCAGGCTCAAACAACAAACTTGTTAACTTTAAAGCTATTAACATTTATTAAAATGCATTTATAAAGGTTTGAGAGTCTTCAGAAGACATTTTCAGCAAGTGTATGCAACCATTCAACGGTTTGGTAAGGTTGGTAAGATTTTTTCTAGGATTTTTTAAATAAGTATCTTATGCTCGCCAAGGCTGCATTTGTTTAAACAAAAAGTTAAAATATTATTACAATTGAAATAATTGTTTCATATTTCATTTTAAAATATAATGTATTCCTGTGATGCAAAGCTGAATTTGTAGCATCATTACTACAGTCTTTAGTTTCACATGATCCTTCAGATATCATTCTAATATGCTTATTTGCTGTTCAAGAAACATTTTTCCAGGGTTCTTAGATGGACATTTCAAAAGAACAGCATTTCATTCAAATATAAATCTTCTGTAACATTGCTTTTATTGTCAATTTTGATCAATTTAATCTGTCCATGCTAAATAAAAATAATTAATTTCTTTCTTTCTTTAAAAAAAACATAATTAAAAAATATACATATATATTAGCAGCGGAAACAGATGTGTGTCTTTATATAAAGGATATGAAGTAATATTTTAATACATCAAAGAACTGAAATGTCAACAGCTGCATTTGAGCTGGACTGAAGCTTCGCCTGAGGAATTAAGTGATTTCCTGGGGTGCGTAATGCCCTCAGACTAATGGCAAGAACCTTACCAAGATGCCAGAACGAACAGATGTACGAGCCAATGGGATTATGGGATGAAGTCAGCTGTAAAGTAAATCTAAAGTCAGTGGTACCACTTGATAAACAGATGAAATTTGCAAATCAACTGTTACTTGAATGATGATGGTGTCTTTTGAGATGAGTACACACACCTTGATACAAACAATTGTAATAGTGCATGCCTATGGCTTCTTGTAAACAATGACACTAATACTGTGTAAATACACAGCAACATGCTAAAAGCCACTCAGAATGCCTCAGCAACCACATAAGCAACATTCTGGCAACCATGTTGGTAACTTTCCAGAATTACTCTAGTTTACAGTTATTCCTTCATGAAACAGGTTAGTGCAAAGCGTGGTTTCTAGGCCAGCCATATGTTAATAACATATCCGTCTTATTTACTTATCCTCTGTAGGAAACAGCCCCTCTGTTTTCAGTATCTCTTTTAACTTTGAACTCACAAGCTATCCCAAAGGAAGCGTCTTATTTTAGGCCTCTGCTAAAGCAGGAGTGGGGGGGGGGGGGGCATGCTGGAGTCTTTATTTAATGTTTTATTGTCTGTTTCAGACTCTACAACTGAATACAAGTAATGTGCCCTGTAATGTATTTTAGATAAAAGAAAAATAATTATATACAGGTGATTATAGACAATTGTAGACATGTGGTGCTGGGGAGGAGGAGGGCTTAAAGAAAATCCCCGGACTGCACTTAGAAGAACCAAACAGCCGCCAGTAAAGTCATGGAATTGTCTTTATCCCTCCTAACCAGCACTGGCACAAACATGCATAATTATATCTAAATTATATATCATAAATTATATCTCAAATTAAATTGACAAAAACTAAGAAAAATCATATTTACCACATTTAAACTTTATAATAAATTAATGACTGCTTTATAAGCTTAGCAATACACACACCATGATTTTCTCAGTCTTCCTACTGCCCTAGATAAAATCCCTGTTCCCTGCTTTTCAGAAAATTCACAGGAAGCATCTGGAGGTAAAGAGATGAGCCAGATCAGATTAGAAAAGGATTGCTCAGCAAGTGAGCCTGCCTTCCCAATCAACCCCCGAGTGCACCTGACCAGGCCTAAATCTGCAGATCGCTGATCTTCCTGGAGTTATACTCAGACCTGCATTCACTGCTGATCACCTCATGGTACTATACTATATTCTTTAATCTTTAGTCAACTTCTTTCACAAAATGTCTGACCTAAGGGAATGTCTTTGATTGGAGCGGAGGTATTTTAATGCAGACTAAACACTCAGTAGGTTGTTTTGTCTGCACAGCTATGGTTTAGATAATATTCCCTTTGATCTATGCGACTGAGGTCAAAAGGACTTGAATGGCACATGTTTGTCAACCTTTCAGTCCATGTATAAGTTTCACCTTTGGTTTTGTTGTAAAGGCTTTCATTTTGTGGTGTGTATTTGCTCTGTTGTTGTCTACCCAGCACAAAGATGCTGACAGAACCTTGTGGACCAGAGCGTAGCGGGGATAAACATGGGTGCATTAAAGCTGCTTTAAAAATGCATAGGTCATCATTTATTTATTTGATTGTCAAAACCACAGAGGCATCAGTATGATGGTGGTTAACTGCTCAAGCTCTAAGCACAGCTGTGTCTGGTAACGACTGTTCGTTGGTTTTCTGCAGAAGATCTTGCTCTATACTCAACATAAGAAACATTCGGAGGCTTATGAAAGTATTCCATAACATCAGATGTCAGTTTTAAGTGATATTATACTTCTACACAAGAGTGCTTCAAAATCTCAGCTTGCTAAAGCTCTAACACTGCTCAAGACAATCAACAACTCGATTTTTACATAACCTGAAGAAAATATATGAGGTGCTTGCCTTTGATACGGTTTTACGTTGTGAGCCATGTCAAAAGCAAATCCTAAGTGTCAATGATTACTGTATTGACTTTCTATAAAGGTAAGAGCACGCTTCTGCTCAACAAACCACATCATTCATGTTCATAGCACAACAATAGAGTGGGGGGGGGGGGAATTATCTCAGAAGTTAAAATTCTGTAATCATTTAGTAAATCGTGTAATAACATCATGTAATGTAAATGCTGTATAAACTTAGTCGTCTTCCCATTAAGGACAAAAGGAGAAAATTTAAAACACTTAAGTGGATTCCTTTTAATGGAATAAATGTAGACTGCAGCCTTTAAGCTTCAAAAATTGTGCAAAAGTACCATTAAGGTATCAAAAAGTACATATTCTAGAATCCATAACTGTGTGTGAAGAACAAAACAAAACTTCAGTTAATATAGTCCTGCATTACTTCGAACATAATCATAATGATTGATTATTCCCCTAAATATTGCAATCGTGATCATTTATTTTGCATTAAAATTTATATTTTTTGTAGATCAATTGCAAGCTAAATTCTTTGACATAACAGGAGTAGAAAGGAATGGAATGCTGTAGTCGACACGTTTTACTAGTTAATCACAGTAATTATGATCATCATCTATATTTTTGGATTAATTGTGCAGCCCTAATTGTTGACATCCATCATAGCTTCCCTTGATGCATTCACAAGAGTTTAGGATCAAAGTAGAAATGTCTAGTTTGCTAATTAATCACATCTCTCCAATGAATCAGTTGATCCGAGTTCACCAAAAAAGTCTGCATGTTAAGTTCACAAATTGAACTCAACTCACGTCACTCAATGATCTAGTTACAGTGGATAACAGCTACCTGCAGTGTAAGGTCATCTGAGGATTGACGTAAATGCAATCTGTAACTCACACAAAGCAATTGTATAATTGGAATACAGTGCACAAGTTGTATGAATTATAACCATTTTAATGATATTTGATATTATGAAACGTTTGCTTCATTTTTTCAAGTTTAAAAAAAATTGAATGGATAAGAGCAACCAGCAAGGTCCTTTGGATTTGGATGGAATAACAAATTCAGGATTTCCATCTCCGAGTGAATATGTGTAGTACACTGTAGTGCTGAAGTTTTACACATAGGGTTCCAAACAATTTGCCTCTCTTTTAATGTAAGGGTAAGTTTGGCCATCAGACACACTGACAGCATATTCTACAGGGGCCGTAAGTGATGAATGAGAGGGGAGCGCTTGCATAATTCACAGAGAATTAACAAGGGAAGAAGAGAAGTGGCATGTAGATTCTATTCTCCAGACGACAGGAGCTGATCTCAGGTCAGTGGGTGAAGTACACAGATGCAATCAATGCTTTCAATGCAACAAAACCTGAAGAAAATTACCAAACCATGTAGCTCTGATGTGATGTCAAAACATGTGGCACAATAGACCAAAAGTTTATGCACAAACATGGCTAGTAGTTACCAATTCTGTGACAGCAGTCAGGATATTAATAAGAGTCTTAAAACAAGCATTACTCATTTTGCTCCAAAACACAAAATGTATCTCTCTTAAATTCCCAAAACTTGCTGGTCTCAGCTATAAACTAAATAAAAAGGCTAGTAAATTACACACAGTGAGATCAGAAATGTAAATTAAGACACCAAATATGGTCCATTTTGATTCTATGTTGGCTTTAAAGAATAAATACTCTTGAAGACTGGATTTGAGCATAGGTTGGAGACTGAAAATGGCTGAAATGTGGATTTTCGCAGCTGGAATTACATCACATCTGTCTATGTGTTCTCTGGCTTTAATCTGTGGTTTATTCGGATTAATCCCTCCCTCCCTTTCTCTTTCTCTCCGTCTCTGTCTCCAACCAGCCCCCATTCACCGATGGATCGCAGCAGTCCTGTTGAAGGCTTCTTGTCTGTGCACGAGAGGAGGGTCTGGCTCAGTGAAACTCTTCAGCTGTCTATTGTTAGAGAAGAAGAATGCCTTTATACTGTCATATAATCTAGAGTTTGCACTGGTCTCATTCCCTTGGAAGACAAGTGAAAGAACTGTAACAGGTCACAATGAAAAACATTTATAAGTGTGCAAAAGCCTAGTTTAGACAGTAGGTTTCTACTGTAAGCATTTCAGTCATAATGATTCTAGAGAAACAACAAATTATTTGTTAATGGATTGTTCTCCAAAATAAATGTGTACAAGATCCACTAGGATAGGAACTGATCCTAAAGGGATACTGTATGAACTGCAAGATTTAGGTTTTTCTAAAATGCCATTAAAACCAATTTTAATTAGAACTTTATTTTAATATCAACGTATGATTGAAGTTGAATAGCTGATTGATTTTCCCCTTGTTTTGTTAGAAATACATCCTAATGTATCCTACTACAATCCTACTACATTATATTAGACCACCACATTCAAATATTTCACAGATGTAAATGTCAGCTCTTATACTGGTGGAGCTCGGCGGACTAAACCACCAGCAGAAAATCTTCTTAAAGTGTTAGTCTGACTTCTCATCTATTTTTAGCTCAAATAAAACACTGCAATCAGTATTTTGCATTGCTATATTTTTGTCACACATGGAAGATGCCAGCATGACTGACACACTTATGAGAATCCTACACTTGCAGAATTGCTAAAAGGATTTCCATCATATTTGGCACCGATCCTAATGGGATCAAAATCAAATCCTACATCATAAACTGCAAGGATTTTATAAAGCATTTTTGATCCTTAGAGCCCAAATTTGTTCTAGAAGATTTAGTATTGGAATCAGAAAAAGACATTCCCATTAGAATTGGTTCCACATTATAATTAAAATTATGATAGAACTTAGAATACACATTTTTTTTTATGAATATGCATACATGCTTGCTAATTTGGAAAGGATCTAAACAAGCATCTGCCAGACAAACTGCAATTCCTATTTCTTCAGTTTATCCAGACTGACTTACTAAAGCCTAACCAGGAACCTTTATACTGTTTCCAAATAATTCCTTTAGGATGCCTGACTCTATGTGCACCTGAGAGAAGGCGATCATGTGATGAGCTATACCTTCAGTTGCATAGTTGTGGTCTCGAAGGAAGCTGTTGTTGATGTTGCGGGTGTCTATTTCCTCGTCCATTGGGAAAGGCGCTGATTACACTGAGAAACGCAGAGAGAGAAACGCGCTATCTATCCATGTTCCGCGCTCATGCATGCGTTCAGCCCAGATCCCGGCGCGCAACACACGGACGCACCATCATATTACACAGCAGTCGCCCTGAAATCCGTCAATAAAAGAACAGTGCGATGAGTTAGAAAGCCGGTGTCGGTTCGCAAGGTGTCACAAGGCGGGGCTGTCTGCAGCAAACCGTGATTTAATGTAAAGTTGCGCAAGCGTCATCCAAAATGACAACAATCCGCGTCCAAATCCATGCTTTGAAATCGGCTGTCATGCACAGTCTGACAAGTTTGAGATGTGACCGGCGGAGCTCTGTCGCTGAAGTGCTGGCGCGAGGCTGCCGTGGACGCGGCGCATCGGTTGAAGTGTGAGACTGGAGCTGCAACAGTGACTCCTCCCCCTCTGTCCACCTGCGTCAGCTTCACTCCAGCCTGTGCGCAGACGATGATGTTATGTGTGACCGTGTTTCAGCACTTGTTGAATAATGCCCATCTGCATCACTTGTATAATGATGATTATGATGACGATGATGATGATGATGAAGCTGCGGTGCAGAGATTAGATCAAAATGGTACTTGGGTAGCTGACAGAAGACGTGATCATTTTACAAACTCCTTTTTGTCTTTTTTTTTTTACTACACATTCAGACATTTTGAACTGTGAAATTATAGTAAATAGCTTCTTGACATTTTAAAGGGATAGTTCATCCAAAACTGAAAATTCGGTCATTAATTAATCACCCTCATGTCGTTTCAAACTCATTAGACTGTCGTTCATCTTCAGAACACAAATGATGATATTTTTGATGGAATCTGAGAGCTCTCGGACCCTCCTATAGACAGCAAGGGTACTTACATTTAGTCATTTAGCAGACGCTTTTATCCAAAATGACTTACAATTGGGGAATACATAAAGCATTCATCTTGAAGAGGCAAACAGACAGAGGAAGTGCCCCAACACCAAGTCTCAGGCATTGTTCAAATAAATACAAGCCAGCAAGGGAAGAAGAGAAAGATGAAGATATAGAAAAAGGTAAAGTATTTTTTTATGATTTTTTAATGATTTTTATGCACTTCCACGATCAAGGTCCAGAAACGTAGCAAGGACATCGGGAAAATAATCCATGTGACATCAGTGGTTCAACCGTAATTTTTCAAAGCTTCAATAATACATTTTGTGTGCAACGAAAATAACGTCTTTATTCAACAATTCCTCTCCTCCTTTGATCTGAACGTAAACAACATATGCGGTTCTGTGTCAGCAGCATCACACGCATACGCTGTTTACATTCAGATCAAAGCACACGTATAGTTCATGAGACTCTCCAATATGGCGCTAGGGTGACGCGGATGAGACAAATTGTTCAATGAAGTCATTATTTTAGAGTTTTGTTCTTCACAAAAAGTATTCTCGTAGATTCAAATAATTACGGTTGAACCCCTGGTGTCACATGGATTATTTTACCGATGTCCTTGCTTCGTTTCTGGACCGTGATCGTGGTAGTAGCCTTGCTGTCTATATAGGAGGGTCAGAGAGCTCTCAGAATTAATCAAAAATATCTTAATTTTCCGAAGATGAACGAAGTTCTTACGGGTTTGAAACAACATGAGGGTCATTAATTCATGACAGAATTTATATTTTTGGGTGAACTAACACTTTAAATGTGAACTTGTGAAGTCAGAATTAGTAATCAGGATTTGTATAGCAATATATTTCTATAGTATTCCCAAAACGCTAAGCAGGTACTTGCATATCCTGTGTTATTTATTCATTTATTTTACGATGATATAAATGATCACACAGGTGATATTTACTATATAGCCTGCACTGTATTTTGAATGTAATGAATGTAAAGTTTGATGGATGTAAAAAAAAAAGGTATTTCATGGCTGTAACTGGTATAACGAGTTTGTGTTGTGTTTGGGTGACGTTTTATATTATGCTTTGGTTCTGTGTCTTCAGTTTTTTCTTAATCTGTTGCGATGTTGTTTCATTGTTTGATTAGTGAGTGCACCTGTAATTCATTTCATTGTTTGATTAGTGTCTGCACCTGTAATTCATTTCATTGTTTGATTAGTGTCTGCACCTGTAATTCATTTCATTGTTTGATTAGTGTCTGCACCTGTAATTCATTTCATTGTTTGATTAGTGTCTGCACCTGTAATTCATTTCATTGTTTGATTAGTGTCTGCACCTGTAATTCATTTCATTGGCTGGTTTGGTCTGTGTATTTGAGTTCTGTGTTTTCCTCAATCCATTGTCTGTCTTTGCTAGATATTGTTGGGTTGTTCTGTTTTGTGTTCTGTCAGCTCTAGTCACCTGATAATCTTGTTATTTTCTTATTCAAATATTTGCTGCACTTAGATCTTGATTTTTATGATCTGAATGCAGCCAATGCTGACAATGGTACTTTTTCTTTTATTACTGTTGAATCCTTCAAAGGCAAGCGAATAGCATTCATCATACATTTCGACATTAATGTGTTCATTTTCGTGTGTATTCATTTTTCCTGCTATTTTTGATAGTGCTAAAACCTTTACAGCCCGCACAGGTTATTTGACACATCACTGCCCTTGAACTGCACACAAAATAAGTCAAAAGCATTATCTCCATTCCTCTATAATACAAAGCAGTGAAGCATGCACCTCAGCTCTTCTCTTACCGGTGACCACTCCAAAATCCTCATATCCCAATCCTATTGTGTGTCAATATGTGGTGAATGAAATCCTCTCTTCCTCAAATCCCTTTAATTAGAAGATAACGGGTCACGGCAAACCTCTGGAGTAATCTTGATACTAGTTCTGGGGGAATTACAGAAGATTATTTCTGCTCAGTTAATAAACGTTTAAACTCAATCACGGTCATAGTCTTAGCATTGAAAGCTGATGATAAGAAATGTACTCTAAGACTCGAATTACAACCTCTGTTGTTGATTACAACAATTCTCAAACTGTATCTAAAGTTACAAAGTACGTTTTTTCATGCCTTTAGCGAGTGTTCATTTAGATTTTTTTATATTTCAAAGTGCTTCAATATTTTACCTGCAAATACTGTGCTAATATTTACAGCAAGGATTATTATAATGATTATTTCTGAGGAGACGTAGATTCAGAGTAAGTCTGTGAGAACAAAAATGAGCAAAATGCAGAAAAGTTGAAAAGCATGTATATGTTAATATATAATCATTTTGAGTAAATACCAACTAATTTTATGATTATTAGCATAAAAGAAAATATGTAGGGCGGGCAGGGACTGGTTCTACCCATCTGTTGTTGATTGAAAGGTGGATGATCTGAATGTGAGATAGTGGTTTATTGTAAGAAAAGAGCAGGGTTTAAACAGACAAAAAAATTGATTATGATATCAGTCTTTCAGGGAAAACAACAGGTTATTCATTATGCAATCCCTAAACCTGCTATACTATTTGATTAATGCACCTGGGTATATTCTGGTAAAACCGAATGAATATTGTTTTTGTGAGTTTAAGCACCTGAGCAGCAGCTGAGAGACTGCTGAGCTCAATCCCAGAGGATATCACTGGTGTTCTGGTAATGGGTGCTATAGAGGTCAGCTCAATAGTGTCAGCAGCAGTCCTCCTTAGAGCATATGATGAGATAGAAGTGACAGAGAGACACATACACCAGTGCACTGATACGGACACACACACACACACACACACGCACGCACGCACACACACACACACACACGCACACACACGCACGCATGCACGTTATCATGCTCTTTCATGTTAATGATAGCGACTGCTTTAGAGTTAAGAAAATTCACCCCATGATTTATTCATCCTTCTGTTGTTCCAAACCCATGTTTTTGTTTTTCTCTGTGAAACATAAGAACATGACTGAGAGGGTAGGGTTGGGCGATTTGGTCAAAATACTAACATTGTATTATTTTACTATAAAATCTGGTATCAATATTTATAATGTTCACTTCATACCATTAATCAGGAAAGGAAATGTATTCCATATGTTTGTTCGAAGTAAACTCTACCGTAAGCTACATTTTAATTTAGATCTCTATGAAATCAGTTAAATGTTTTCCCAAATTCTGTTTTATTATTTACATTTATCATCAGAAATGGTAAAGAAATTAATTCATAAAACTTTAACAATTTAAGGCATGAAAAGAAAAGGGTAAATAGATATCATCATACATTCCCCTGTTAATTAATCACATTACATTAAGACAATTGTTTTATCTTACAACTTTTCTAAAATGGTGTGGTTAATATGCAAATAAGGCATTATCTAATTAAATAAATTTGCATATATATTTATCTTTCCGGAAAAATAAATCTGAACACTGGATATGCAGGTTCAAAATTATGGTTTACTAAATGTAAATGTATTTGTAATTAAACCTACAGACAGATAATAAAGCATAATATATACCGTAAGAAACATATAATTAAGTGTAACATAAATATGTATTTTATGCGTTTTTCCACTAGTTTAAAGAACACATTATGATAGCCAAAAAATATACAAAATTTAATAAAAAATAATCATAATAATAATTGACTAATGCATCAAAAAGCAATTGTTTTGTTTGTAGTGTCTTGCCTAAAGCAACACTTCAAAATGTAATAAAATAAAAACATACTTTAAATGTTTATGTTTTTCGTGAATATCTTTCAATGTGTATTTGACAATAGCTTTTCTCAAATGAAACGGTGAAATGATCCTGAAAGTGAACTCTCATAGAGGAGCAGCTCCTCATACAGTGTTTTTTTTTTTGTTGATGGCTAAATTATGAGAGATTGTACGTTTTTGGGTGAACTATATCCCTTTAAATGTGAAAGAGTTTCACTATTTAAGCAATTATGAAGAGGAAAGATTAAGTGAGGTACTGATGCCAGACATCCTCCCCCATTCTTGATAGAGCTGGCAGACTGCTGCTGGTTTAGCGTGTGTCCTGAATGGAGGAGTGTTAATTAAAGCAGGAACACTATTGATCTGACCCTCCTCCTGCCTCCCCCCACCCGCTTGCTGCACCCTCATAATGTGTGTGCGAGATGGAAAATAAGAAATGACTGGAAAACAAATTTTGACAGTGTTAAGTAGGGGTGGGAATCAGCTGGGACACCATGATACAATATTATCTCAATATCTAGGTCACTATATGATAATGATATGATGCTTTATGCAGTACACCGTAATAAATACTCATAGCTTGTTTTTTTTCTGTAAGACAGTGGATAGTTTAGAAGCACACTGATAAATAACATTTTTAGTAAACTGGATTGTGTCTGAAGATATTCAGAAAGACACAACTGTAAAAATACAAGATAGCTTGGATGCAGAGACACGACATGGGATAATGAATACTAGCGTACGCGACTTACTAGCAATATGGAAGACTAAAATAGAGACTGTGAAGATGAGAAAAGGAGCAAGAACCTTGAACTTTAAAGCAAGAGATTAGAAATGGATGTACAGATGATTGGGTGTATATGATATATAAGGTATGCAGACCATAAGTACAACAAACAATGACAAGCATGTCTTTAAAGATCACTCTTGTTATGCCAAATAAACAAAGTTATACTCTAATAAATATTAAAATGATCACTCAAATGAAGTCTTGCAGAAAAAGATGTGTTAAAAGCAGTGTTGCCATGTTGAGATTTCATGACCAATCATGTCATGCAATCCACTTTGTTACTACCTATACTAACAAATATATATATTTGGTCCATACATTGGAAGTCAATGAGATCCAATGTTGTTTGGCTCCAAATTATCTTAAAAATATCTTCTTTTTTGTTCCGCAGAGGAAATAAATGCATACAGGTTTGAAACCACACGAGGTGGAGTAAATGATGACAGAATTCTCAGTTTTAGGTGGACTGTCCCTTTAAGATGCATTTTAAGCATAAGCAAAAAATACATTGACAATACAAACTCCAAATAAATCACAAAAACCATATTATACATACTACATCCACATCACTAGGTGACAGTGAAAGTCAAATATAATCCATCCATGTTTTATATATATATATATACACAGAAAAAAATACTATGGAAGTCAATAACTACTGTCGACTATTTGGTTTCCCACATTCTTCAAACTATCATCTTTTGTGTTCAGCAGAAAAAAGAGAATCATTCAAGTTTGGAACAACTTGAAGTTAAGTAAAGTATGACAGGATTTTCATTTTTGGGTGAACTATCCCTTCAAGATATTCTATTCTCTAAATTTGATATTTCTTTTAGAACTGCGATTCCCGCAACAAATGTATTTCTCGTGGCAAACTAATCAATGCAAATAATAAGCATCGAAACTGCACAGTAAGCATTGAAACTGATTGTGCACAGCAAAAGTCAACTGCAGTTGAGTCAGCAGCTTCAGAAAAAAAAAGTTTAATTAAAGGTCACATTTGTACATATGGGGACTGACAATTTCGAGAAAGAAGGCCAAACACAAAGGATGACCTGCCCCTATCCAACCTACATAGATAACCCCTCAACCATATGTCCCAGATATATCTGCTGTCAATATGTTCTGTTCCACCACAGACGTCACTGATACACACATTGATTGAGCAGAGTTTTAGTTATTCAGACTCATGTAGACTGGACAAATCAATAGTCACACTTGCCGAGTTTGCATGCATGCACACATATACTGATATATATATATATATATATATATATATATATATATATATATACATATATATATATATACATATATATATATATACACACACACACACAGTCACACTCATTGGCCACTTTATTAGGTACACTTTGCTATTACCGGGTTGGACCCACTTTTGCCTTCAGAACTGCCTTAATTCTTCGTGGCATAGATTCAACGAGGTGTTGGAAATATTACTCAGAGATTTTGGTCCATATTGACATGATAGCATCACGCAGTTGCTGCAGATTTGTCGACTGCACATCCATGATGCGAATCTCCCATTCCACCACATCCCAAAGGTGCTCTATTGGATTGAGTTCTGGTGACTGTGGAGGCCATTTGAGTAAAGATAACTCATTGTCATGTTCAAGAAACCAGTCTGAGATGATTTGAGCTTTGTGACATGGTGCACTATCCTGCAGGATGTAGCCATCAGATTCAGAAGATAGTTACACTGTAGTCATAAAGAGATGGACATGGTCAGCAACAATACTCAGGTAGGCTGTGGCGTTTAAAAGATGCTCAATTGGTACTAAGGGGCCCAAAAAATATCCCCCACACCATTACACCACCACCAGCAGCCTGAACCGCTGAGACAAGGCAGGATGGATCCATGCTTTCATGTTCTTTACGCCAAATTCTGACCCTACCATCTGAATGTTGCAGCAGAAATCAAGACTCATCAGACCAGGCAACGCTTTCCAATCTTCTATTGTCCAATTTTGGTGAGCCTGTGTGAATTGTAGCCTTCGTTTCCTGTGCTTAGCTGACAGGAGCGGCACCCGGTGTGATCTTCTGCTGCTGTAGCCCATCTGCTTCAGGGTTCGAAGTGTTGTGTGTTCAGAGATGGTATTCTGCATACCTTGGTTGTAACGAGTGGTTATTTGAGTTACTGTTGCTTTTCTATCATCTCTAACCAGTCTGCCCATTCTCATTTAACCTCTGACATCAACAAGGCATGTTCGTCCACACAACTGCCGCTCACTGGATATTTTCTGTTTTTCGGACCATTCTCTGTAAACCCTAGAGATGGTTGTGTGTGAAAATCCCAGTAGATCAGCAGTTTTTGAAATACTCAGACCGGCCCGTCTGGCACCAACAACCATTCCACGTTCAGTCACTTAAATCACTTTTCTTCACCATTCTGTTGCTCGGTTTGAACTTCAGCTAGTCGTCTTCACCACATCTAGATGCCTAAATGCATTGAGTTGCTGCCATGTGATTGGCTGATTATCAATTTGTGTTACCAAGCAATTGTACATGTGTACCTAATAAAGTGGCTGGTGAGTGTATATATATATATATATATTGCTAATTCAGAACCATGGATAGCGCACTGTAGGGTCACAGCCCTGTACACAAACGTATGTATGCGATTTTTCTGTTCAAACCAACAGGAATGCTTTTTTTTGTGTGCGCAAGGAAAATTATTTCTTCTCTTGCTTGTTCGACAAGTTCACGAG
This sequence comes from Oxygymnocypris stewartii, assembly GCA_003573665.1. Classification (NCBI taxonomy): domain Eukaryota; kingdom Metazoa; phylum Chordata; class Actinopteri; order Cypriniformes; family Cyprinidae; genus Oxygymnocypris; species Oxygymnocypris stewartii. Next base: position 127,361 of record QVTF01006172.1, read on the forward strand.
AGCACCACGACACATGCATGTGGTGCTGCTAATGCAGGAGTCTTTATTTTTGTTATGAACGAAGGTCTTATGGGTTTGGAACAACACGAGGGTGAGCAATTAATTATCCCTTTAAAGAGTTTTAACATTTAAATCAACAGATTGCAGAACTGCAGTGCATTTTAAAGGGATAGTTCACTCAAAAATGAAAATGTTGTCATCGTTTACTCACCTTTAATTCTGTTCCCAACCTGTATGAGTTTCTTTCTTATGTTGAACATAAAATAAGATATTTTGAATAATGCTGGAAATCAAACAGTTGATGGTCCCCACTGACTTCCATATTTCTTTCCCTACTATGGAAGCCAATGGGGAGCAACAACTGTTTGGTTCTTCAACATATCTTATTTTGTGTTCAACAGAAGAAAAAGCTCATACAGGTTTAGTAAATGATGTAAATTATGACAATTTTCATTTTTAGGCGAACCTCTGCCACACCTGCTTCATCAGGTCAGGGGTAAGTTCCTGGTCTAAAATTTCCATTCATTAATCACTTTTACCCAAGGCTGCTCACATTGCATTCAAGGTATCAATCCCTACAGTATGACCCATGGCTAGTGCCGTGCTCTACCAGCTGAGCTACAGGAACAGGTCTTTTGAGTGAAATTGAATCAGACTGTCTTTCTGCCAACCAGCAATGCCATATGGCCTCCTCTCCGCTGAGCCATTGCTCCTAAATGCTGACCTGTTGTCCATAACATCAGTCACGCTTTGCATAGGGAAGGCTTCTCTGTGAATCAGGCAGACGGCTCATAGCGGGAAACTCCGCACCCCTACCGGTCCCACTGTGTCTGCGCCAGTGTAACCATGACAATGAGGACACAAGTCTCTCCATCATTAAGCATTTATAGCAGTGTATAAAGTCTTCTATATTCATTAGTTTGGTCAGAGTTCTTAACCCTGTAAAGCCTGACAAATGTAATAGGTAGAAACTAATCCAAACTGTACTAATAAAAGCATTTATACATCAGCCTTTTATGGTAACTTATGGTCATTTAAAGGGTTAGTTCACCCCAAAATGAAAATTCTGTAATTAATTACTCACCCTAAACCTGTAAGACCCCCATTCATCTTGGAAACACAAATTAAGATATTTTTGATGAAATGTGAGAGCTCTCTGACCCTCCAAATAGAAAGCAACACAGCTGAAATGTTCCCAGGTCCAGAAACAGTGCTCAGCTGCAATTTTGCGAAGCTATGAGAATACTTTTTGACATGAGGGTGAGTAATTAATTACAGAATTTTAATTTTAACTAACCCTGTAATATTAATATAATATTCATACTTTTGTTTAGCAACGATGCCAAAAATGACAGGAAAGACATTTACAGCTACATTGTTAGAAGACTTCAAATTCCAAATGCTGTTATTATATACATATATACACACACACACACACATACATACATACATACATACATATACACTATAATTATTTATATTTTTTAATTATTTTAAATTCATGATTTGATGGTGGTTTGAAGTGTTTAGTTAAGATAAATAATAATAATAATCTCATTGGGATCACATTTGTAAATTTTGCATACAGAAATGCTAAATTTTATATAGGCCACATAGGATAATGCATAGCAAGCATAATACAAGCATTATAATTAACTAATGGAGCTCAAAAAGACAGTTTGCACACAAACAATTGTCATCATTTACTCACCCTCGTGTTGTTCCAAATCCATGTGACTTTATTTTCTTGACTGGAGAACATAACATCCCATTCAACCTGTTCACATCCACTTGTATTGTGCGAAAGAGTCATTCAGACATTTCCCTAAACATCTTCCTTTCTATTCAACAAATAAAGAAAGAAAATATTTCAAGTGAATTATTCCTTTAAAAAGAAACAGTGACCTTTACAATCTTTAGGTCTAGATGTATGAGGGCAATCCTCTCATGAATGTGTCAATGATGACTGGGAGTAGTTCAGCTGATAGCTGCATGTTGGGCTGAGCTGATAGCATTGCTTCAGCGGGCTCTGTTCGGGTTTTGTCATTTAGTAGGAATAACAATGACCATATGTGCTGTGAGATACAGAAGAAAGGATGCCACAAACACAATGAGTATGAGCGCATGCACACACACACACACACACACACACACACACACATGCACGCGCGCGTCTCATTCACATCTTCTGGAGTGTCACAGATCTGGCAGTCCAAATGTTTATTCAGGCCTAAAATGACGGGAGTACAGGACAGAGGAAGTGATGCGGAAACAAGACCACCTGGCTTCACACACTGCTGTCCATCACGCTGGCAGCCTGCTGAACATTTACAACACTTTTCAACCAGCGCCCCCATCTGGCCACCTTTAAACATTACAGTTGTTTATTGATATGATGTAGAGGGCGGCTGATTATATCATGGGCAAACTAATGCTTGTGATATTTACTGATCTATCTAGCACAGTCGTTTTAATGTGTTGCCATGAATCCAGACAATGCTCATGGCAGAGCGGAGCAGGAAATGAGCCAGTGAGACGGCCTACTGCTGTGAGGCTCAGTTCCTCGACTGATCTCAGAATACAATAACAGACACGTTACAACCACACAAAAGCTGTATCTTCAGCATCAGATTTAATTTGCATTCAGAGATACAAAACATACATGGATGGATGGATGGATGATGTTTGTAAGAAGTTAAATTCCATGAATCAGTTCAGTCAGTGAATTGATTCAAAGTGAGCTATTTTTTATAAAAATGTAAATGTATTGTTATACTGATGCATATACTTGAGAATCATTAAATGTTGTTCTCACATGGTACAGTGCCATTCAAAAGAATAAATACTCTTTTAAACTTTCTAATCACTAAAGAATAATTGAAAACAACTAGAAATCTTTCTTGAGCACCAGATCAGCATATCACAGTATTTTCTGCAGGTTCATGAGACAATGAAGACTTCAGTAATGACGCTGAAAATTCAGCTTTGCATCATAGGAATACATTATATTTTACAATATATTATAGTAGTAAACAGCTATTTGAAATTGTAATAATTTGTTTACAATTTCACTGCATGCTTGATCAAATAAATACAGCCTTGGTGACTTTTCATAAAAAACATAAAAATCTTACAGACTACAAACGGTTTGTAGTGGATTTTATATTTTAAAAAAAACGTATGTAGATAAATATTGAAGATTATTGATATATCGGTACATATAAATGAGCATGGTTAAATATGAATATTCAAAAACAAAGAAAATTAAAATAGCATGAAAACCATGCTTTGGTTATTACCTATATGTTTTTAGCATGAAATTATATAGAGAAAATAAAGCTTGCAATAAATAAATGCATTAGTTATGCTTTCACCTGTATAAAAAAAATCCCAGGGAGTACGTGAACTGGTAAAATGTATACATTTACATTAGATGTAATCCAAGCTCCTTTGGATAAAAGCATAAATATGTTAAATGTAAATGAACGATCCGATTCAATCCATAGATCTGATGAACTTACATAAGACACAGAGACTGGGATCAATCACAAGACATTGCATGAAGGTAACTTGTATAGCACATTTATACTTAGACACACTAAATGCCACCTCCCTACAGGAGAGACAATTACTCTCACAGCAAGAAACAACGACAGACTAAAGGAGCACATATACTACGATTATGAGCATACTTATGTTCAGATGTGAGACAGAAGCCGAGTGCTGCCCTCTTTATGGAGTTTAGCAAATGTTCTGTACATTGCTCTTACATTTACTGAAGCACTTAAGATGGCTTTGTGGCATAAAACAGTACTATGATGAAGTCATACGAGGGAACACAAGAGCAGCCTTTGAGTCTACATCTCAAGAAATGTTTGTAATGCTGTGTTTACAAGAAGAACATAAGCACACTGTCCTGAATCGGAATAAACATTCTGTGTTGGGGGCTTTTAAAATAACATGGCGTAAATTATTTTTCATATAATTCAGTTTTAATTGTGAATGCGTATGATTAGTTTGAATGAATTTTGTCAAATTCAAAATCAGTTCTGTTCAGTTATAGTTTAGTTTTCATGAACTATTAGTTTGCCCTATTCTTCCTGTGTTTTTGTTCCTCTTTCCTTTGTTTTTGACACCAGTTTCTTTCCTTAGTTACCAATAAGTTAACAGATTAATATGCAAAACTCTGCATTTTGAACAGTCAATAGCAAATACTTGAACTAATAACAAAACATACTTACAGTTGCTGATTCAGAAATGCCAGATTGTCATAGCAAAGTCTTAATTTACTTTTTTATATACAGGTGCTGGTCATATAATTAGAATATCACCAAAAAGTTGATTTATTTCACTAATTCCATTCAAAAAGTGAAACTTGTATAATGTATACATTCAATCCACACAGACTCATATATTTCAAGTGTTTATTTATTTTAATTTTGATGATTATAACTGACAACTATTGAAAACCCCAAATTCAGTATCTCGGAAAATTAGAATATTACTTAAGACCAAATACAAAGAAAGGATTTTTAGAAATCTTGGCCAACTGAAAAGCTATGAACATGAAAAGTATGAGCATGTTACAGCACTCAATACTTAGTTGGGGCTCCTTTTGCCTGAATTACTGCAGCAATGCGGCGTGGCATGGAGTCGATCAGTCTGTGGCACTGCTCAGGTGTTATGAGAGCCCAGGTTGCTCTGATAGTGGCCTTCAGCTCTTCTGCATTGTTGGGTCTGGCATATCGCATCTTCCTCTTCACAATACCCCATAGATTTTATATGGGGTTAAGGTCAGGCGAGTTTGCTGGCCAATTAAGAACAGGGATACCATGGTTCTTAAACCAGGTACTGGTAGCTTTGGCACTGTGTGCAGGTGCCAAGTCCTGTTGGAAAATGAAATCTGCATCTCCATAAAGTTGGTCAGCAGCAGGAAGCATGAAGTGCTCTAAAACTTCCTGGTATACGGCTGTGTTGACCTTGGACCTCAGAAAACACAGTGGACCAACACCAGCAGATGACATGGCATCCCAATCCATCACTGACTGTGGAAACTTTACACTGGACCTCAAGCAACGTGGATTCTGTGCCTCTTCTCTCTTCCTCCAGACTCTGGGACCCTGATTTCCAAAGGAAATGGAAAATGTACTTTCATCAGATAACAACTTTGGACCACTCAGCAGCAGTCCAGTCCTTTTTGTCTTTAACCCAGGCGAGACGCTTCTGACGCTGTCTGTTGTTCAAGAGTGGCTTGACACAAGGAATGCGACAGCTGAAACCCATGTCTTGCATACGTCTGTGCGTAGTGGTTCTTGAAGCACTGACTCCAGCTGCAGTCCACTCTTTGTGAATCTCCCCCACATTTTTGAATGGGTTTTGTTTCACAATCCTCTCCAGGGTGCGGTTATCCCTATTGCTTGTACACTTTTTTCTATCACATCTTTTCCTTCCCTTCGCCTCTCTATTAATGTGCTTGGACACAGAGCTCTGTGAACAGCCAGCCTCTTTTGCAATTACCTTTTGTGTCTTGCCCTCCTTGTGCAAGGTGTCAATGGTCGTCTTTTGGACAACTGTCAAGTCAGCAGTCTTCCCCATGATTGTGTAGCCTACAGAACTAGACTGAGAGACCATTTAAAGGCCTTTGCAGGTGTTTTGAGTTAATTAGCTGATTAGAGTGTGGCACCAGGTGTCTTCAATATTGAACCTTTTCACAATGTTCTAATTTTCTGAGATACTGAATTTGGGGTTTTCATTAATTGTCAGTTATAATCATCAAAATTAAAAGAAATAAACACTTGAAATATATCAGTCTGTGTGGAATGAATGTATACATTATACACGTTTCACTTTCTGAATGGAATTAGTGAAATTAAATCAACTTTTTGGTGATATTCTAATTATATTACCAGCACCTGCACAGTTGCTGATTCAGAAATGCCAGATTGTCATAGCAAAGTCTTAATTTACTTTTTTTATATATATATCCTTCGTGCACAGCCAGCCTTGTACTCTACTAGATTCCCGAAAATGTCGTCCATAAAACGCATTGCACAAATTCGAACATTTGGGTTGTGCTGTTGTGTTAAATCTTAAATCAATGATTCCTAATTGCATCTACTTTCGGAAGGCAGAATAAAGTGCTTTTGCTTTCGCATTGAAACACACAGCGTCTCCCTGACATGGCTACATTAACACTACTGCAGTCACTGAAACCCTGCCTTCTTTCTTTATGTGAACATTTGGGCGGGATTATGCAAATATTTCCACATCGTGGGGCGTGTTTGAATGAGCCGTTTTAGGAGGACGTGGACGAGTCTTGACTTTGATAAAGAATATCTCTATGGTTTGGAGACTTTAGTCTTTGAAACTTCAGAGATCTTATCTATGCATGAACAGCTTGTAACACTCCAAAGAGAAATGACAAAAACTCGAACTCGCATCATATGACCCCTTTAAGCTTTATTGTAATAACATGATACCGTAGTGTGTTATGCATCCTAAACTGAGAAATATACATTTTAACACCTTCTGTATAATTTGACAAAATACAAAAAATACAAAATCAGCATGTTTGGGAATAATCTGTTAACAGGTTATATTTATCTTGCCTTTTCTTTGTTTTTTACACATCACATTTCTCATATTTATTTCAGGCTCTTTACTGATAAACCTGTCGCCTTGATTTGCATTATTTTGTTGTTTGTTTGTTTAACTTACCATAGTTTTAAAAGTAATATTTCTTATTATGATGGAGTTCAATAGAGAACAAAGAATCAGGAAAAATATTGGATTAAACTCAAAATTCTGAAGTAGAGATACGGAAACAGTATTTTCTTGTAAAATATACTCCAGTGATCAAATTTAAAAACATTTTACAGTCTATATTATAATAATAATAATTTTGACTAATAACTAGCTTGCAAAAATTCATCAAAATGATTCTAGATCTTCAAAAAATGTAAACGTTCTCTATTGGTATCTTTTTTCCATAAAAAACCTTTAACATAGAATCTTTCTATTCCCTTCATTATAGTGGAAAAAGGTTCATTAGACTTAAAAAAATTAATAAATTCACACTAAGACAATATTTTAAGAACTATTCACAGAAGGGTCCTTTGGGGAATCAAAAATGTTTCTTCTTTATGAACTTTTTGAAAAAAAAAATATTTTTAAGAGTGTTGTAAAGTGTTTATGTCCTTGATGAACTATCCAATCATTGGTCACTATTTCCTCATGCATATATAACGCCAGACAGATGTATATCTACATCCATTTACTCCTGCCGATTTTTCTTGACCCACATTTACACCACTTTCTCAGCGGCTCTCTCAGCAGTGTAGTTTTTACATAAATCCTTTATATTAGGATGCACAAATACTGACTGGAGCTGTTGGAATGGCACAATGTTGTCAGACTACACAGCTGTGCAAGTAGCGTGCATCGAGTGACAGATGCATGGCATAACTTCACTGCAAGCTTTCTCAATAAAAATGAGACTTTAGGTCTCTGTTTATATGAAACCCCCTGGAAAAGTCTGCCTTAATAGCATCAATAGCATCCTTTGGGGACCAAAACAAGACTAGCACTGCTGACTGTCTTCTACCATCATTGATGACTGCAGTCAAACCTCTCAGAGCGTGCAGAAACATTAGAGCCGATGGGACTGTCTAGACTGTTCTGCTTTCACTGTGCCAATGAAAGTCTCATGAGACCAAGATATACTGCTACCTTCATAAAAGCATCTTGACCGGTTGAAGGCACTGGAGTAAGGATTATCGGCCTTAGCTGATTATCGGCACTGATATAAAGCATTTTTTGTTTATCGTATCGGTCATTTTCAAAACAGATTTGCAGATAAATCATTTAAAAGCATTAAGGAAAGCCTGGTACTAGCAAAAATCATATGTAAAATCATTTCATTAATAGTAAAATTCACATTGTGTTATGAAATTTTAATTATATTCTTTTACTTTTGTCTCACCTCTGCCTCTTTCCTCTCAAAGCCAGCATTGACACAAAGGGCTTATAAAAGTAATAAAGGATCTACTTGTGAAAAGTTTAATGTTCCTCATACACCTGAGGGAAAATAGTTTCTGTAATAAATAACCCATCTGTTCTATAACAGCTCAGCTGAATCAAGAGTTCACAATGACAGATGTTTTGCTAACCTGGTTACCGTGACATGTATTGCACACTGGGTCAAACTATTGAGTACCATTGTATATGATCAAAACTAGTATTTAATCCACCCAGGATATATTTTGTAACCCAGTAGCAATGAGATAACTTTTCAGAACAGTAGCACCCACACAACAGTTTCTTACAAAACTGGCATGGGCCAGGCACCAATATTCTTCATAATGATGTTTTAAAAAAATCCTGTACAGGGCTCTAGAGTGCGACCAATTTGGTCGCACGTGCGACCTAATTTCTCTCGGGTGCGACTAACAAAAATCCCAGGTCGCACTGGTGCGTCCAGCCATTCGAGAAAATAAAAAAAAGTATCCGCGACTCAGAAACTCTATGTGGTTCAACAAAAGACACACCCGTTAGGCTTATATCGTGGTCTAAACCAATCAGAGATAGTGAAGGGCGGACCCCCCCTCTGATTGGCCGTGGTCCAGTTATTCCTGTATGTGTGTGTGTGCGTGTTTACAAATGCGTCACGTGTGCTGCTGCAGTCAGACAGAGAGAAAGAGGTGAGTAGTAGAGATGCGCGCAGTGTTGCCAACTTAGTGAGATTTAGCGCCTTTGTAGACCCCCATAGCAACTTTTTGTTTTCCCAAAAAAGCAACTAGTGACAAATCGAGTCTCTCAGAGTGTCTCTGTGATCGCCGCAACGGCGCGAGATCAGCGCGCTTTCTCTGCATCTGCTCTGTTCAGCGAGCGTCTGAGAGGAGCCCGTTCAGTTAAAACAGATATTATTGCTTCTCTAAATGTACATGCAAATATAGAAGAAATCACAGCACAGGAATTGTCATTGTCTTGTCTTATATTGTGTATTATTTGATTTCATCAGACAACGGCTCAATAAAATTATAAATTAGGATTTTTGTGCAGACTAGCTTCTTGGAAGGGGGAGCTGGTTATGTATTCTTAAAGGGACGTTGTTTCAGTCATTATTTCATATTCATCCCGTTGACTGACAACATAAACAGTCAAATATATAAAGTAAAATAGTTTTATTGAGAATTTGGCTGCATTAAAATACAGTATGAGTACAGAGAGACGATTAGACGGAACAGAACAGTTATTTTTTTCTTTACTTTTAGTCATTTAGCAGACGCTTTTATCCAAAGCGACTTACAAATAAGAAAAAGTAACTAAAATTAAAATTTTAAACTATACATATTATATACACACATTTAAGATGAAGACATGAAATAAAAATGACAAATGCATACAACATTTCAAAACTAAACATTTAAATGAAAATAAAGCTAAAAACTATTCAAAATATTAAATCAAGAAAAGGTATGAATATAAAAATGCTTCTAACATAACACTAAAGGCCTAAGTATACTTCTTTTTTCATTATGTTTAGTGCAATTATTTGGTAGTCTGTGGTGGGATGGGGGTGCCGGATTGATTTATAGGTTTAAGGGGAGGGTTTGAGAAGCACTGCACTAGAGCATCCCTTCATTCAGACACAGTGGAAGATCTGATCAGAATCAGTGTAGAGGGTCAAGTCTGGAAGATGTTGATGCTAGAGAGAGTGTGGTCAGCTGGTTTAGCCAAAGCCAAAGATCAAGAAAGACAAACTACAGGAGTTGACCATCCGAGGGGCATGTGACTGCAATGGAGGATAGTCCACATTGAGCCATGAGATGTTCAGTTTGACGCCCTTAAAACACTTAATTTAGATTTTTTTTTTTTTTTTCATTTATCTTGAGATGTTTTAAGCTTAAATCTCAGCTCAGCTTTTCAGTAAGTTACCTTTCTTGTAGAATTGTGCTTCAAATAAAGAACGTTATGTTGACCAGATTGTTAGTTAGTCGTTTACTAGTCAATATTGCCTATATGAAAATTTGGGTGCACCTTACTTTTGTGCTGGTGCACCTAAGAAAAAAGTTAGTACAGCACGGCTCTAGACTATCTTACCATATTTCACAACCCCAAAAAACTGTAATACCGTTTCTGTGAAAAGAGCAAAAATAAAATGAACTTATGCTCATCGTAAAAGCTCCATGACATGATCAACATTGCATGTGTCTCAGAAATAAGTTTATGTTCCTGTAGTGTAAACTTCCAAAATCAAGACTTGCACAGCATGGTCTCAGCAATTCAGCAGCTCAAACAGTAGCTGTCAAAGATGTCCCTTATGAACACACACACACACACACACGGCCCCAGATTTCTCTGACAGATCCAAGACAGCATCTGCGTGTGATTGATTCTAATACTCCAGAATAGAAGGTGGGATGAGGCAGAAATTAAACGAGATGTCAAGATTTGTAAAAGGAAAAAGAGCAGCTGAATTTGACAAAAGGCACTGGAAACAACATCAAGATGTAAACAAGTCCTGATAGTGTACCATGAATTATTTGTGATTCAGGTTGTACCCACATAATGTTACTGCTACTTTCGAAGTCTATGCCAGATACCTGCTTCCCAGTCTTACTATCCGATCACTTAATCTCGTTCATTTATTCTGACTGATGCTTTTCAGCCTCTATACTTCACTCTGTCACTATCTCACATACTGCCTAAAAACTTACACACTACTTCTGCTGGTTGTCCTTTGTGTTCATACTCTACGCAGTTATGTTAACACAAGCTCAATTTTACACATTGTTGGTCTACAAAATGTCAGAATGCAATTCATAAACACTAAAAACTTCTAAATATTTATTCTTGCTGCCATAACAGCCCTTGCAATCTCAGAATGGTTTTATTATTTGAGAATTACTGGAAATCAGCTATAATTGAAGAAGAAAAAACATGACTAGAAGTTTAATCAGCATAGAAGAGATGAACAACCACAACAAGAGCAAAACATCAGTAAAAGCAGCAAAATAATTAACAGAAACGTGCATAATTTATTGATGCTATGGTGCATGCTGGACAGCATAAATCAAAATTTTCATTTAGAGTGGACTCAAAAATGAAAATGCTGTCATCATTTATTCATTCTCAAGTTTGTCTAAACCTGTGTGAACGTTTTATGAAGAATGTTGGTAACCAAACTCTTTTGGTTACCAATGACTAAGAATGTGCATTTTTGACAAGAAATGCTGAGTGTGTTTTTGTGCTGGGAACTTGGCTGACTTGCCTGTCATATACAGCAGGGGTTTTCAACATTTTAGGACATGCACCCCCCCACGTTGGACTAATTTCACTCATTATTTCCATATTTGGATCAACATAGTTCATTTGGAGATGTTTCAGCCTGCAAAGTCTGAAACAAAGCTTGGCATTTGAAACAGCTTGCAACTATAAGGAAAAGTTGCAGAGCTCATACAAACATCGTTGCTATGATCACACTGCGGTTTTCTCATCGCTATCATTTTTGTTGAGAGAAAAGTGCACAGCATCTTTGTAAGCACAGGTTTGAATTTGTTTTGCACAAATCAGTTATTTCACAAGTTGACAACACTGCCCGGGCCCTTATTACACAGAACACTAAACTAAAGAGGGGACTGCAACAACAACAAGAAGTGCCTGCATTGAAAAGTACAATTCAAGACTCAAGTTCAGTTTAAGTTTTCAAGTATAATCAACTTCAATTACATTAAACCAACTTAAAAAATGATGTTTAATTTTATATATCTTATTTAAAAAAAGCTGAAATTGCTTAACCGGCAGCCATATCACCCTGCAGCCCAAGACTGGTTGCCCACTGAAGCTAAGCAGGGTTGAGCCTGGTCAGTACCTTGATGGGAGACCTCCTGGGAAAAATAGGTTGCTGCTGGAATAGGTGTAAGTGAGGCCAGCAGGGGGTGCTCACCCTGTGGTCTGTGTGGGTCCTAATGCCCCAGTATAGTGACGGGGACACTAGGCTGTCAACAAGCACCGTCTTTCGGATGAGACGTTAAACCTGACTCTCTGTGGCCTTTAAAAATCCCATGGTACTTCTCGTAAAGAGTAGGGTGTAACCCCGGTGTCCTGGCCAAATTCCCTCCACTGGCCCTTGTCAATCGTGGCCTCCTAATAATCCCCATTGAACTGAATTGGTTCTCTCACTCCTCTCCACCTGTAGCTGGTGTGTGGTGAGCGCACTGGCACCGTTGTCCTGTGGCAGCTGTCGCATCATCCAAGTGGATGCTGCACACTGGTGGTGGTTGAGGAGAGACCCCCCCCCCCGCATGATTGTAAAGCGCTTTGGGTGTACAGCAATACAGCGCTATATAAATGCATCATCATTCATTCAGAGTGTTTCTGGTCCCCGAGAATGCAGAAACTTCATGGCAACTTCATGGGAATCGGAAGTGAGCATCCATATGCCCTACTCACTCAGAACGGCAGAGCCCTTGAAGTGGGGACTTTGGAGGGAGAAGGGCACTTGTGTGTCATAATGAAGCATCTGGAACGCACTTGGTGAAGGGAGCAATGAAAGGCAACTTCATTTCCTCATTATCTTCACCTGGAATGTTACCATGACAACTCTAGGCAGTGACAACAGGAATATCTTATTGCTGTTAATGTGTCGTAAATTAATATACAGTTTATAATGAAGTTTTTAAAATATGATTTGTCTGTGTGTGTGTGTGTGTGTGTGTGTGTGTGCACCCTCTCTGCTCTAAACTTTATAAAACTTGCCTTTAGTCTCTTCTTTGAACCCTGCAGGTATATTCACATTTACTTAATGTATACACTATTAAATACATATATTCATTGTATTGTAATTAATATATTTATTTATTTTCACCTATCTTCATAGCACACACACACACTACTTTTACTCATAGTATTGTAGTCAAGCATGTGATCAGCAAAAGCATTTTCATTTTAACATGGATTTATTTATTTCTAATTAAGCAAAGTACAATGTACTCACAAGCTTGTCTCATAAAAGGAAACTCACTGGCACCATGAATGGACTTCAAAACATAAACATAAACTGGTAATAGCATTGCATAATACAGTATTGTAATACATCATTGCCAGCAAGGGGGCTGTAACCTTTTAAGAGCCAATCGATCTGGCTTGAGCAGCAGACACAGATGGAGACAGCAAGAGGCGAGAGCACAGATTCATGCATGACGACAGACAGTCAAAGGAAATCTTTCACAAGCTCTGAGAACCACATGATACCCAGTATTCACATCCTCTGGATAGAAGAGGAATCAAAGGAAAGACAGCGAGTGGATGGATGAGTATGGGAGGAGAAGAGGTGTAGCTGCAGGTGTTGTATGGTATTACATGTCCAATATAAAGGCTACAGGAGGGTGTTGGAGATGGGTTTGTAATGAAATATCTCTTTCCTAGCAGAAACTCAAGACTGGCTGTTACAGAGCGCTTTAGAGACATCTTTATATATTAGTAGCTCTAGTGCTGCACCAGCAAGGTATTCCCCCCCCCCCCCCCTTAGGTTCATCAGTCCTATATATAGCTAACACAAGAGGTATGAAGGCATCTTTGAAAATGCAGTTGTGTTCTATCTATAATTAAAAATGTGCTGTTTAAACAGGTGGCTGAATTCAAATTGAAATGTATCTAATCATGCATTAGATAATGTTGGATTATAAATAAGTAGAATAAATATCATAAGATGAAATATTTAAATATTTCATATTTAAAAAAATACTCATAATATTATAACAAAATAAATGTGAAGCTCCTTTTGAACTTAGATGCAATTTTATACAATGTGTATAAAATACCAAAACACCTGTTATACAGAATAATGTCCCTCTGGATAAGAAAGAACAAGATCTAGTTTAAAGCTGCTTTGGATGCCAACAAAACTCAACACAAGTTTAAATTGGGTTTTCATAATGTCTGTACATAACTTTGTACCTCATATTTTTATTTATGAGTTCACTGACAGAACTGAATGCAGGAGCTTGCGTAAGAAAGACATTCTGCTGCTTATAAAAGTTTAAGTTTAGTGAATTCAGACCTGCAATGTGTTAATATTTGTTATCTGCTGTATATTAAAAACTAAAGCCCTAGGCCTAGAGTGTGATGATATCATATTGATGACTGTATGGATTAAATGTGAAATGTAAAACGGCTAAATTTCTAGATTGATTCACCATATTCCATATTAAATATAGTTCTGGAACCTATTCCGTTTCTCATATTTGTCACATGGTTTTCTTAGACCTCTAAATTATGAACGATCAAAACTTTGCTGAAAAGCCTGTAGTACACAATCTTCTGTCATCTGATTGAAAGTTCATACTTTTAAAAGGCCTTTAATGTCTAAATGTACATCTTCAGGCTGTGGTATGGCTTTATATTATGATTTTATTTTACAGATGTTTTATAAAGTAAAGGTATACAAATAAATGTTATACTGTTAGTTGTGTTCAAGATGAACACTTAATTAACTGAATACATTTACTTCATACATGATACAATATATCAAAAGTGAGAAGCTATAACAGACTTTTAAGCAAAGTTTTTTTTTCTCAAACATCATTGAATGGCATTATGTTATAGCCTATGTTGTTATTCAACTGACATGTATATACATTGTATGGAAGTAGTCTGAAACATATATAATGAAACCAATTTATTTGTTACAACAAATACTTGCAGCATGTTTCAAAATCTACACTAGACAACGCTATCATACATGTTTAGCCGCGAACGTGCCTAGGATGCCCCACAATGTTGTTTAGGTAACGTTAGATGAAATGTCGTCTAGGTAGGTGAAATGTCGAAATGTTGTCTAGGTAGGTGAAATGTCGAAATGTTGTCTAGGTAGGTGAAATGTCGAAATGTTGTCTAGGTAGGTGAAATGTCGAAATGTTGTCTAGGTAGACGACTGTTTTCACACATAGCCCGCGTTTCAAGCGCAATACAATCCAACAACAACAACACACACCTGGTTCTTGTTTGCTCTTTATCTTCACTCACTCACTTACCCTCCGTGTGACAGCTGGACGAGAGGAGGCTACTCGGCGGTCTGAAGATGTAAGGCAGGTACCGGGAGAAGCATTTCATCTTTTGACTGGATTTAGTATGCGCATTACTTTGTACTGTCCTCGTGCGGCTCACGGACACATGAAGGAGGGCACGATCTCACGCTCATTATTTCGGTTTTAGGTCTCTGTCGGATAGGAGACATCTGTGTTGCTCCCGTCGCTTGCTGGAGGTTGGCTTGTTTTGCCCCAGTCTGGAGGGTGGGAGGGGTGTTTGTTGAAAGAAGCTCCTGCGTCTGTCCGCCTACAGGCCGACTTCGAATTTACCGCGACAGCCTGGAGTCAAACTCCGAAGACCCGAGGTAGTTGGACTATTGAGGTCAATCTACTGCTGTGTGTTGTAGGCTATGTTTTCATGTTTTTATGTCCTTATATTGGAAACCGCCATGTTAAAGCCGTGAATTGTGTGTTACGTTAATTTTAAATAATTTCATATTTTTTTCAAGAGCGAATTGTCCTTTTCTTATTTTGCCTACGAGTTGTAATTTGATTGATTGATTGATTGATTGATTATTGATTGTAGGGGAGAGCAGGGGACAACCGGGTGTACCTTACATGTCCTTAAAAGTGAAGCTGCGAGCTCTTTGGTCGTCCTCTGGTAGCTGGCTGCAGTACAGGTCATAAACCCCGCCCTCTCCATGTAAACGAATGGAACTTGAGTCAAAAAAAATAAATAATTACAATTTTCCCGAAATATAGTTTTGGTCATTTAAGGTAGTTGTTATCAAGCTGATATATGTTAAATTGTTCAGTTTTGTGATAAGTTTGATTTTAGTAATTTGATGCTATAAAATGGGGCATGTTGTTATGGTTGATTGGGTCTGCGGAGTTTGGGCGGGAGTTGATTCCGCGGCTCCACCTCAAGACACTACTGCGCAGACTCCGGCTCCAAAGGAAGCCATTTACTCAAGATGGCAGTGGTCAAACTGAGATGCTTTGGCTTCACTTTTCTATAGTGGAAGGAAGCAGAGATATGTCGTCCATCTTTTTTTTACAGTCTATGGGCACAACCTAACACTTTTTAACTTTCTCAGTTCGTGTAAATCCACATGGGTTTCAGAGGATAATTTTTAACCACAATAATTTCACACATGTCTAGTACAAATATGTTGCTTTGTTTCATGATTACAGTGTAGGCCTATATGTTTTTCTAAATTGACCCTAAAAAATGGAAATGACTGATCTAATGTAATATATTTATATATATATATATACACACAAGACAAACTAAAATATTTTGTTAGTAAAATAAAATTATTAACTTTCTAAAATAAAAGAATGGCATATTTTTAAGAATTAAAAATAATCTGATTTTGGAGTTTGACAATGAACACATTGCAACCATGCTTGGGACGGCCAACACAAACGAGCCAAAATGCTTTACAATTCTTGAAATAATAATTTCTGAACATTAAACATTGACTGTCATTCTTTATTCACCTGTTTCTCTGGGTTTCTTCCAATTATTCTGATCATTACATTTGAAATGAGCTCATTTTGTACATAAAATTGCACAATTTCTCAATTTAAACATTTATGTTATCTATGTTCTATTGTGAACAAAATATTAGCTCATCTGATTTGAAAGTCCTTTAGTTTTCATTTTATTAAAATTTAAAAACATCCCAACATTTCCGGAATTCGGGTTGTAGAATATTGTAGATATTGTAAATATCGTAATGCTCTAAATATTTAAACCATGTGTGTTGCAACTAACCCTGGTTTGGGACCTTTGAGAAATAAAGTTATTATTTCTAGTTGCCAACAAAAAGAAGTTTAGAATGAAGTCAGGATTGTTAACCATTGTGCATCTCTGAGCAATAAAGTAGGTGTAGTTTACTTCCTGAATAAATCATTAGTGCACTTCCAAAACACAGATGATGCACTTAGCCCTTGTACCAAATGGTAGGCCTACGTCCCTGTCCTAAATGCCACCCTAAACCCTCGCGGTCTTCCTCTGAGTCCGCACTTTCATGACGTAATGCTGCTTTGAGTGCCGGATAGAAGTCGGCTGCGTAGCTCACAGGCTTGCGGGTTAAGCAGAAGTGCGCATCGAGGGCTCATAGCAGCTGCAAAGGGGCGTTTGCGAGCACCCTTCTGAAAGCTAAAATGACGAATGGGACACTCTAATACAGTCTCGTGTCCTTAACGGACACCCACACAGTGGCCATTGTAAGTCCTCAAGTCCAAAAGTGCACATGAAGTGTGCCATTTGGGACAGGGCAAATTCATGTGCACTTGCGGTCATGTGGACTTACAGTGGCTGCCACGTACGTGTGTCCATTAAGTCTATGAGACAGTAGGGTATCAAAAGCACACCCTTAGCGGTCAATATGCATCCTCGATGGCGAGCTCTGCAGCAGAATTACCTGACTTCTACCTGAGTCAAAGCGTCATTACATCAAGAAAGTGTGGCCTCAGAGGAAGGCCACAAGTGTGCTATTTGGGACAGAGCCTTAAGTATAGCTATGGGTGCTTTCAAAACTCTGCTTCATGTGAATCTTTTATTTTGAATCAGTCTTTCAGAGCTTGTGTCAAACTTGAGTTC
>QVTF01006172.1:150000-193314 GCA_003573665.1 Oxygymnocypris stewartii
GCAGGAGTTTTGTCTAAGATTTCCTCGCTCCTCGTCATGATTCCAGCTATTCTGTGTTTGTTCAAGAATATCTTCTTGAAAGCACTGCATGCTCGGAAGCATCCTGCTAATATTTGTCAACTTCCTTCCAAGAATCAAATAAAACTAAGATCCCTATAATAAAGTATCGTTTAAAAGATGTTTTCAGTTGATTGAATTTGAATTGTTTGTTTCTAGCTATTTTATTACTCATGTGCGAATGTTATCGTTACAGTTTCTCATAATAATTTCTACTACAAACAAATACTGTTATATGATTTATATTATTGTTGCTTTTCTTAAAGCGGCACACAAGAATTCTCTGTTAAATAACAATATAAAAAGCGCTCTGTAAGATTTTATAGTGTTTTTGAGGATAAAGAACAGCTTTTTATTTTAACATGATAATAGTCTTTAACTTTTCTGATTAATTAACACATCCTTGCCAAATAACATCAATATGATACACATACAATCATCACTTCTTTAAAAAAACGAACCTTTTGAATGCTAGTATATATAAAAACTCCTCACAAATTGCTTCCCGTATGCTACATATTTTACATTTGTCAAAATCCTCCAAAACTTTTCTACTTGTTTTTATCCTATGTGCATGAAATGCAACAATACATTTGGCATACACTTTTATTTTTTGACATCTTCAACTCCATTACCGTCTTCAACCCACATGCGCATCTGCTTTTTATCACTCACCTCTTTTAGCCAACCTTCAGTTTCCCCCTCTTTTCTCGACAGGTCCACATCATCTGTTGTTGGTGAGTCATTTCGGTACCAGTACCAGATTGAAGATGCTGAATCATGTCTCTCATGCACCTGCAGCGAATGATAAGACATATGCAGAAAGCTCTTCTGCCGCCTACTCGCTCAGTGCATCCCTATATAAACCGATCGATTAGCGCTCTCATTTGCATGGGCGTTTGTTCCACACTACACACATAGTCATGGGAAAGTCCCACCGCTATCCATTTTGCT
The DNA here is from genome assembly GCA_003573665.1 of Oxygymnocypris stewartii. Taxonomy (NCBI): domain Eukaryota; kingdom Metazoa; phylum Chordata; class Actinopteri; order Cypriniformes; family Cyprinidae; genus Oxygymnocypris; species Oxygymnocypris stewartii. The sequence goes on from QVTF01006172.1 coordinate 151,012, forward strand.
CAAAGTGCAAAGATAGCCATAATTGCACAACACACAGCCCATGATAATAGACCCACGTCACACCACCAACAGGACATGGTGTTGCAATCGAGTTTAATGGATAAAGGTTGATCGAATAACATTGTTTTTCCATCAATAGCCTGTTATTGCAGACTAGGCTACGTGTAAGCGACGTTGGTGTTGAGAAAACCCCAACCGCCAGAGCAGGAGGAAACGTTGGTTAAGTATTTAATGCACCATTTCCGCTCTGTAAAGTCCGTGGGTGAAGACGGGGAAATCCTAACCCTGTTCGGTTTGCCAATCAAGAGTGAGAGATCTCGTCTTCTCTAACCGTCATATAGCTGTTATTAGACAAACTTTTTTCACTTTCCTTGTACATACGAGAGCCTTTTTTTGGCCCATGGTTTCCAAGCGCACCAAAACAATGCCAAATATCAGAACTACTGCTTTGGAGATCATTCTGGTTTTTATGTGCTTTAACGCATTTACATGCCGGTATACAAGAATGCATTGTTTTCTTCAGTTTATATTTCAACAATAACCAGAGTTCTCTATTGAAAGTAGGCTGACCATTTAATGTGTTTCTTTACCGTTACAACAGCACATATGACCGTCAGTGTCAGAAATAATTTAGCACATCTTGGAATGTCCTGTAATGACTTTTCTTTATCGTACGTTACGACATCAGCCATCATGATTTTTCGTGTGCCTGCAGAGTTTTCCCTCTCCTCACATGACAGAGGAAGTGAGTCAGAGATGACCTGAAGTCATCGGCCGCTCATGATGAGAAGACGGCGTATAAATAAACGCTGCCCTTTAAAAGTGCAAACATGTCAAATCTAACATAAACACTAATGAGGGTTTATAGCACTGTTTAGGATGCATAAACTGCCTTGATAGTGTTCACAATATCCTGAACAAAGAATATATAGCTACATCATTTAAACCATTTAAGGATCATTTTAAGAAATGGCTTCTTTGTAACCAACAATGTGAACATTGATGTTGTTTATATATCCTAATAAGCTGCCTTTTATTATCATTTTTTTAATACACAATTCTTTATTATTTTATTGTCAGTTTGTATAATTTGTTGTAAACATTTTCTTTGTTATTGTTTTATTTTTTCTATTTTGTTTATTTTTTCCTCCAGTTTTTTGGCCTAATAACATCTGGCAAAGGGACTATCAATGAAAACTAGCTTTTGGGCTAATTTGGGTACATTTACATTCATGAATGTTGATTAATGTACACTAGACTTTTTGTGAAATATATATATATATATATAAACACAAACACACACACACACATATATATATATATATATATATACAATATTCCTGAACAAATGAGAAATAACAAACAGTATGCCTTATGGCTCCATAGATCATGCTTTTTTTCTCTTTTGTTCAGGAATATTGCACATACATATACATGAATTTATGAATTGTGGTTTGTTCCCTATACATGCCACATGAAATGTAAGAACATTTTTTATTTCTGGAATGTGTAGATAAAAAAAACAACTATATTGATTGTAGCAGTTTAAGGCAATCTTTGAAATGCTGCAAATAAACATATATCTGTTTAAATTGTACCAACAGTTCAGTCATATTTTATTTTATTTTTTGACTTTTCTTCCTGCACTAAAAAATATAAAACAGAACAAAAACTCGATTGTTATCTATTCTAACTCTACAGGGTATGGCCCCATCAATATTTCCTGGACATGCATCAAGTCTGTTCCTGGCACCGGTCATTGTGATTTTCTAAAAATCCCTTTTCAACTTTAGCATAATCTTTGTTTGGGAATTCAGCAGGAAAAAACATAGAAACCATGTTGGCTAAAAGGGAATTTCTATTTGACCCAGAATTAACAAACAAATAACACTCCTGTTGATGGCCATCTAACTGGAACACTTTCTTTAACCTTTAAAAAATGTCAAACAAATAAATACAAAATCATGTAATAATTTATTTCAATGATAAATTTATCTGTTTATTAAATTAATTTCATTATTTGACATTTTTTATGTGTAATTTTATTTATATTAATTGAACCTAATTTAATGTAATTGTTTAATAACATTAATTATTGTAATTTTCTGTTTAGTTATAATTTTAAGAAATTTTACATACAAGTTGCCGGTAATTTATTTATTGGTGATTATGCAAATTTTTTAAAAGCATAATTTAAGTTAGGTCCATTTTTTATTTCACACACATATGTCCTACTGTCCATATTACTTGCCAGATCTGAAAATACAGAGTCATGGAAGCGGCCAGAACCTTTTTAGCCATACGGACAGAGATGGGCAGAGATGGAAAACTTATTTAAAATACCGTGTGGGAAAATGTATTTAAATACAAAATACTGTGTGGGAAAATGTATTTAAATACAAATACAAAATACAGTGTGGGAAAATGTATTTAAATACAAAATACTGTGTGGGAAAATGTATTTAAATACAAAATACTGTGTGGGAAAATGTATTTAAATACAAAATACTGTGTGGGAAAATGTATTTAAATACAATACTGTGTGGGAAAATGTATTTAAATACAAATACAAAATACTGTGTGAGAAAATGTATTTAAATACAAATACAGTGTGGGAAAATGTATTTAAATACAAAATACTGTGTGGGAAAATGTATTTAAATACAAAATACTGTGTGGGAAAATGTATTTAAATACAAATACAAAATACTGTGTGAGAAAATGTATTTAAATACAAAATACAGTGTGGGAAAATGTATTTAAATACAAATACAAAATACTGTGTGGGAAAATGTATTTAAAAACAAAATACTGTGTGGGAAAATGTATTTAAATACAAAATACTGTGTGGGAAAATGTATTTAAATAAACCTGTGTGGGAAAATGTATTTAAATACAAAATACTGTGTGGGAAAATGTATTAAATACAAATACAGTGGTGGGAAAATGTATTTAAATACAAATACAGTGTGGGAAAATGTATTTAAATACAAAATACAGTGTGGGAAAATGTATTTAAATACAAAATACAGTGTGGGAAAATGTATTTAAATACAAATACAAAACACAGTGTGGGAAAATGTATTTAAATACAAAATACTGTGTGGGAAAATGTATTTAAATACAAAATACAGTGTGGGAAAATGTATTTAAATACAAAATACAGTGTGGGAAAATGTATTTAAATACAAAATACTGTGTGGGAAAATGTATTTAAATACAAAAATACAGTGTGGGAAAATGTATTTAAATACAAATACAAAATACAGTGTGGGAAAATGTATTTAAATACAAAATACTGTGTGGGAAAATGTATTTAAATACAAAATACTGTGTGGGAAAATGTATTTAAATACAAATACAGTGTGGGAAAATGTATTTAAATACAAATACAAAATACAGTGTGGGAAATGTATTTAAATACAAATACAGTATTTTGAACATACACAAAATACATTTGAAATTGTCCGTCCAGTGAAGTAACACTATTAAGGCCTGTTTACACCAAGAACGATAATTATAAAGGCAACTATATTAGTGTATTTTAAGTATACAATGCAGTTGTGTCATATGTCACTAAATGTTCAAGCTCTTTAAAGCAGAAATGATTCTGATTGGCTGTCAAATGTTTTTATCATTCATCATTTTTTTGTGCTGTTATGGTTATAGTTGTGGTGTGCTATCCGCTTTCAGATTTAGGATGTACTCGCACTAGGGATCTGATCCGTGCTTGAGCATGTTTAACCCCCAAAGTCCAGTTCAATTCACAAGTGTGACTGCTCTGTACCATGTCCAGTGCTGTTCGTTTAACCATGTCCTGGCCCGCCTGAAGAGGTGGCTCGGGTGCTGTACACATGTAGTGTGACTGCTAACCGCGCCGGAGCATGGAACAGTTAAAGGTGGGGTATGTAATTTTCAAAAACTCTTTTAGAAAACTGAGTCAGGGCCGAGTACCAAAACAAACGTGTAGCCAATCAGCAGTAAGGGCCGTGTCTACTCATGATGTGGAGGAGAGAGCGTTCAATGAACAGCCGAGTGACAGAAAGAGATGGCGGATAAAAAACAAAAGCGGAAAACGTCTGCGGGATGATAAGGCAAGAAGTAGGACCCATGTAAAATCGAATCAGCTTTCCAGCGCTGGAGAGAACTCAAGGAGCGTAAGGCTTGAGATCGGACGCCGAGGTTGCTTTGCTTCTTCTCAACAGGTGAGTAACACCATGTCTACACCAGACACGCCGCAACAGCTAAAGTATGTCTACACCGGACGCGATAAAGCAACCATTGAAAATAATTTTAAATTTGCGTCAGCACGTCATAAATATAACGCGGCAGCAGTTTACTGTCTGGGATTTGTCACGCCGCACAGCATTCAGTGTAGACAGCATCACTGATTATAATGACTTCTATAGTATTTTGTCGCACCGCTCGCGTCCGTTGTAGACACGGTGTAACATTGGCTTTGCTTTGTTTCACAGAACTAATCGTTGCCTGGGTTGCGTAGGTTACGTATGTGTGGGGCGGGGCTATCAAAATAGGGGCGAGACCCTATAATGGTAGGGGCATGTTTGTTTTGGTGATTTCAAATATCAAAATTGGCTTCCAAAAATCGCTTACCCCACCTTTAATGTACTATTTTTGTATGCACTATTGTTATCATTATGACAGCAAACACCTTTATAACTACTTGGATATCACACTTTTGATGAACAGGTATTGTAGTTTGTGTGTAAAGCTGCAAACTCCACCATTATCCTCAGTTGCCTCTGTAATAATCCAGTGATATCTGTCCGATAGCAAAAGGAAAATCGTGCTAGTGCAATTAGCAGTGCCTAGTGTGAGCATGCCTTTAGAATTTTTTACATTATATTGATTTTATACTTCACCACCATTTATATTAAGGGGATTAGGGGAAGTCGAGGCCTAATGGTAGAGAGTCGGACTCGTAATCCAAAGATTGCGAGTTCGAGTCTCGGGCCGGCAGGGATTGTCGGTGGGGGGAGTGAATGTCAAGCGCTCTCTCCACCCTCAATACCACGACGAGGTGTCCTTGAGCAAGGCACCGAAACCCCAACTTGTCTCCGGGCGCCGCAGCATAAATGGCTGACCACTGCTCTGGGTGTGTGTTAACTACTGTGTGTGCACTTGGATGGGTAAATGCAGAGCACGAATTCCCGAGTATGGGTCACCATACTTGGCTGTATGTCACTTCACTTTCACTTTTATATTGTCATATCGCCATAGCAAGCAGTAATGATTAAAGTTTAATAAACACATTTGACTATTTGATAAAACCAAAATCTGACCAAAAAATCCCTAACAAGACTGACTAGTGCTAATGCTATGTTCCCCTTGCTAGGTTGCTTTTACCTGCTGAGATAGGTATGCTTTTTTCCCACAAAAGCAAGATCACCTTGTTTTAATGTTAAAGTAATGTGCACAGTAGTGCAATAACCATTTCAAGCATTTAGCATGTTTTATACATAGCAAAACAGCATTTATTTGACTGGAAATCCAGAATCATCAACAAGCTAACTAAAGATAGCACTGTGAATGATGATATAGTTGTCAACCAATGTGATGCTACATTTTATTCAAAGTTAAATATCTTAAACATCTACGATTTTGACTTTTAATAAGATTTTCCCAGGAAAAGCATGAACGTGGCATGTTTGAAGTAGTAACGTTACAGGAAACCAGCAGTCTAATAAAGAGGTTGACTGGCAAAAAAGTATTTTATGTATTTTGAAAATACAAAAATACTAATATTAAATGTATTTAAATACAAAACACATTAGATTTTTAAACACATAGTATTTTGTATTTAAAATAGTATTTTACTATTTTAAAGTAAAATAGTAGTTTAAATACTGCCCATCCCTGCATACGGAAACGCTCCCTGTCTGTCAATGATATTGCTTATTTAAAATGTTTAATTATAGGTCGTGTGATTGATGGCAAGTCGCAGAATTAGCTCTAAACTTTAAATAATAAAAATGACACCTGACCAGCCGTTTTGAAGAAACCGTTCTATCATCACGCTTTCAAAGCATCCCGGAAGAAAGAAGGTTTCTCCTAATCTGATTGGCCGAGTATAAGATACTACTGCTCTGATTGGTCAGAAGAGAGTCTCTTTTGCTCTGATTGGTGAAAAGCGTGCGCGTGCAAGATCATGCGCTCTTGTCGTACTGTACCGAGTTGCAAGCAAAATTAATGCAAATAGCTTTTACTCGAAGCGAACTTGATCTAAATCATCAGATATTTTGCGTTTTGATTTCTTTTTATTTTCAGTATCACAATCGCCTATAGTTGAGGAGAACTGTACAAAGGCTCCTGCCTCCGCTTAGCCTGAATGCACGGGCATCCTCTGTCCATTGAAGGAGTCTCGTTTCTTATAAACAAACATGAACCAGTATCTGTTTGTTCTTCTTTCTTTTGTGCATGTATTGGCGGATCCGGATTTTGCTAAACTTGATGGAGCCCCGCCTTCGAAAATAGGTAGGCCAAATGTACATGATATGAATTATTCTGCAATAAAAGGCGCATAATACAGTCTGATAACGTTATCGTGTTTGCAGCTGTTGTTGGAGCTGGGGTCGGAGGAACCGCTACAGCTCACTTCCTGAGGCAACATTTCGGACCGGAAGTGAGAATTGATGTATTTGAGAAAGGGTCAGTCGGGGGTCGTCTGGCCACTGTCACTGTGAACCACCAAGACTACGAGTCCGGTGGATCCATCATTCATTCCCTCAACCTGCACATGCAAGACTTTGTCCAGCAACTGGGTTAGCTGTATTCATTCATTTAGTAATTACTGACTGAATTAATGCTAGGTGTGAACACTAGTCTTGGCAGAGACTTCTTATAATGCTCATATTTAGAGTAAGGGGTTTTGTTTTCACATCTTTCTGTTGTTTCTCTCGTTACCCGTTCACAGGGCTGAAGTACAGAAAGAGTGTGGCTGGGAAAACGGCAGTGTTCAGTGGAGAGGAGTTTATTTTGGAGGAGACGGATTGGTACCTGCTGGATTTGTTTCGCTTGTGGTGGCGCTATGGGATCAGCTTCATCCGCCTGCAGATGTGGGTGGAGGAGATCATGGAGAAGTTTATGAGGTGAGGGAAAGACTGTAGAACCTCTTTTCTGACACGGTTCCACGGGTTTGTGCAAAACATCATGGGCTGTGTTATCCAGCATGTTTTGAGGATGTTCCAGATGTTATGTATGACCTTTTTTACAAAGGAGTTGTGAATGATCAAATAGCTTCGTTAGATGCATCCAAATAATCATTTTAGAATCTGATCAACATTAAAAAAAATAGTATGTAGATGTTTGAATTCGACTAATCCCAGCTGGAGTAAAGTAATATTTGCATAAATCTTTACATATAAATTCAAATGATTGCATAGCATTAACAACAGAACTTTCTAAATGCATTCATCATTACATTTGCATGTAAATGTGTTTATTTAATTAGTGACAAATGCTAAATATTTGTATTGATCATTTTGTAGATATAGATTAATAGATATCCCTATATGATATACATTATGTTCCAACCATGAAATAATTTTTCAAATATGAATGATATGGCAAGATTTGATATTACATAAAAAATAAACAGTGTCCCATAAAATGAACAGGTTTTGTGGCTCCATTCAAAATGATTGACAAGATGAGCGTAACGTTTATAGTTGGATAGAACTGAACGTTCCTGTACGGTACAGTACGGCTCTAGCTACAGGTTTGATTGCCAGGGAAAAGACGAGCTCATCAAATGTAAACGTGTACAGTACCTTGAATGCAATGTAAGTTGTTTTGGATAAAAGTATCTGGCAGTTGCATAAATCTAGTAAAACCTTCTCGAATGGGAATATCCCCTCGCTTGTATTATAAATAGCACCTGCCACTGACTAGCACTAGCAAGTGGTTTTGGTGGACTGCAATATAAAAGTGTTGATATGATTTAAGTCATAGTTTCAAAACATTTATTAGGAAAATAACTAGTTTGTGCATTCTCTATTAATTCACAAACATAAAGACATGAGATGATTTACTTTATCATTGGGAAGCCTTGACATGTCTCACCACCATCCTCTCTTCCTCTCGTTTGCTCGCTTGCTTTAACACATATTGCTGTCCTTTTTCTGCCAGAATCTATAAATACCAGGCCCATGGCTATGCCTTCAGTTCAGTAGAAGAGCTGCTGCACTCTCTTGGGGGTTCAGGATTTATCAACATGACCCGCCGCTCACTTTCCGAGTCTCTGTTAGAGTTGGGCGTCTCCCAGCGCTTCCTTGATGAAGTCATAGCTCCGATCATGAGGGTCAACTACGGCCAGAACATCAGCATCCCTGCGTTCGTTGGTATGCACAGCACATGCTTTTATAGGTTATTAGAATGATACGCTATTTAATGCACTATTATATTCTAAAAATAAACCCTAATTCTTTTAGTTTTAGTTTACTTTTTCTCGTTGATGAATTATTGATGAAATTATTCACTGATGGATAATCACTTAAATTACATATTTTTGAACCATGAAGTAGAGTTATATAGTAATCCTCAAACATAAAATGGCTACAACAATTTCTCATAAAAAGTATTTGAATGTTGTTTTGTCATTTTTTTTTATATATATGCTTTTTTAAAAACATAAGCACCAGTCAAAAATCAAACTAAGTTTGGGGTCAGTGAGATTTGTTGTTGTACAAGAATGAATACTTAATATAATTGTTTTACGAATTATTAATATTTAGTCAGCATGAATGCATTGCATTTATTAAATATGACTGTAAATACATAATGTTACAAAAGATTTCAAATTAAATCTGTTCTTTTGAACGTTCTATTAATCAAAGAATCTTGAAGTAAATAAATACCATGGTTTAAAATTGATAATAAGAAATGACCATCAAATCAGCATTTTATGATGATTTAAAATATATTCGTATAGAGAAGGTAATATAATAATATATATTTCAGCAATATAATAAGATTTGTTTTTACTATATTTAAAAAAGTAGCCTAAATTAGCATAAATGCTTCTTTCAAAAATATCTTACTGACCCCAAACATTTGAATGTTAGTGTATATTTTTTACATAATAGTTTAATTTAATATATAATACTTTAATAATTTTGTGACTGTGTGTGCATTTTTTATAATAAAAAACCTGAATGTTTTGTTGACACATTTGGACACATTTATAAAGAAAATAAAAAAGAACGAATCATGTTTTCATGATTTGACACCTTTATTTATCTAATGAGGCTACATGGAGAGGAGAACGTTCCGAGTGATCCTGAAACAAAGTGCATAGTACAAGATCTTAGTTGTCTTCTCACCACCCGGTTTCATGTGTGTTCTGTGTCGTCTGCTTCTCTTTGACAGGTGCCGTGTCTCTAGCTGGGGCACAGGCCAATCTGTGGGCTGTGGAAGGAGGAAACAAGCTGGTTTGCTCGGGACTGCTTCAACTAGCCAAAGCTAATCTCATCCAAAGTCCAGTTACAACCATTTCCCTGCGATCCACAGGTATTCTACAAGGTTCAAGGTTTCTTTATTTGTCACATAATAAATTATACAGGGTATAACTAGAAGTGAAATGTAATCAAATCAGGTCCGCTCAGTGGACAGTGCAGAAGAATAAAAAATAAGAATTATATAAAAGTAACACAACATAACCATCAGAAACATAACCACAACATAAACAAACTCATCTACGTCTTGGATGACCTTTCCAGCAAATTGTCTTTTTTGAGTGAACTATTCCTTTAAGAAGCTAGTTCAAAATACATACGCTAAGTTCTTAGAAATGTACTCTGTTTTCATGTTGGTTTCACATGGTTTTGACAATCTTTTATGACATTTTAATGAAAATTGAATAACCACCAAGAAGAAACTGATGTTATTTTCTTTAGACCTGTGAATGTAAACATATTTTCTAATATAATTATATAAATTATTAATTCATAAATATCACTAAGTTTGACATTTATTTAATTATTAATAATTATTAATGAATTATTTCCTTTTTTGTAGTTGTTTCACTCAGAAATGTTGACAATGTTACACAACACCAAATGACCCCCAACATTAATCTTAATTTAGAAAATAAACAATGATTTTCATAATGGGGATAGTATCACATCATTTCAATGTATTTTTGAATAAATTAATAGTTAAAATCGCCAAAGATTATTGACAGTTAATGACTTTGAGTTGCTTTGCTGCCAACAATGCTGCGAGTATGAACACGCCTTAAAACGATGATATAGTTATATACTTCAAATTTATGTTATAAAAAAAGCAGAATGATCTATTTATGTTCAATTTTCTTTCCTCAGGAGATTACGAGCTCACCTACGACTCTCAAAATGAAAATTCATCAGAGCTCTATGACATTGTAGTAGTAGCGACGCCTCTCCAGCAAAACATCAACTCGGGCATCTCATTCCACGGCTTTGAGCCGCAACTTCCAGAAATGGCGGGCTCCTATCACCAAACTGTGGCCTCCATCATACACGGCTACCTAAACTGCTCTTACTTCGGCTTCCCCGACCCAAAGCTCTTCCCGTTTTCCAGCATCCTGACCGCAGACACTCCCGGACTTTTCTTCAACAGCGCCGCCAGCATCTGTCCGGTCAACATATCCTCCGGCTTCCGCCGAAAGCAGCCTCAAGAGGCCGGCGTCTACAAGGTCTTTTCCCCAAAACCCCTGGAGAAGAGCGAACTGAAGACACTTTTTAAGTCCTACTATTCCGTGCAGGTCACAGATTGGTTGGCGTACCCTCACTACGGAAGCACCCAGGGCTTGCCGCCGGTGGAGCTGCACGAAAACTTGTACTTCTTGAATGGAATCGAATGGGCTGGGAGTGCGATGGAGATGAGCTCGGTGGCAGCTAAGAATATAGCCCTGCTGGCCTACCACCGCTGGAACAGACAACTGGAAATGATTGACCAGAAGGACCTCATGCACAAAGTGAAGACAGAATTGTGACATGTCATTATAAAGACACTGTGAAGTATGATAAGAGGCATTATACTTGTCAAACCTGTTAGAGACTCGGTAAGCAACCGCATGTTTTTGATTCCACACGACGCGGCTTAAGTTTTAGTTTTCCTTTTTTGATGCAAGGTGCAGAAATGTTGCATGTCTGCTTGTCTGCCAGATGTTTGATGGAGGCGAACAGCAGTGTGGTCTCAGGCTAAACGTGTGATCTGTATCAGGCGGCGGTAATGCGTGGGATGTTTTCTCCATTACTGACCAGCTTGATGCTTCTGTGAGCTCTCTTGTCATGAGCTAATGTGATGAAGTGAAAACGTTGCCTGGAAAGACGTGAGATTTGTTTCCATTTGTTTATGATTTTTTTTAATGTTTGCTGAATTCTTATAGTTTCATGATTCCAATGATCTTGTGTTTTACATGCTATGTGTGTGTAATGTCACTGGGCAAGGGAAAGTATTTGTAGCATTTTTAGCTTTGGAAACTAATTATTTATTATGATGGCTTGACTTTAACATTTCAATAAATAATGGTTTATGGTAATCTCAAAATAAGTGTTCTGCATTCTTTATTGTGCCCCAAATCTGATATTTCTACACAATTTTAATTGACTGGTCCGGACATTTTTTTTGAGTTCTTTATTTATATATATATAATATATATTTATTTTATTTTTTTAAGTTGTACGATTTTTTTGTTTTTCAAAGACGCCTCTTATGCTCACCACGGCTACATTTATATAAAATATAAAATAATATTCTTCAATATTTTGAAATATTCTATTTTCTAGTTCATCTCACACACACACACACACACACACTTGTTTTCTACTGTAATTTTAAGATATGTGACCCTGGAACACAAAAACAGTCATAAGGGTCAATTTTTTGAAATTGAGATTTATACATCATCTGAATTTATGGTTGAAGTATGGTTTGTTATGATAGGACAATATTTGGCCGAGTTACAACTATTTGAAAATCTAGAATCTGAGGGTGCAAAACTAATCTAAATATTGAACAAAATCACCTTTAAAGTTGTCTTAGCAATGCATATTGCCAATCAAAAATTAAGTTTTGTTATATTTACAGAAGAAAATGTACAAAATATATTTACACAGTGTATTTTTGGCTATAGCTACAAATATACCCGTGCTACTTGTGATTGGTTTTGTGCTCCAGGGTCACATATCATTTATTCCTGTGATTAAAAAGCTGAATTTTCAGCATCATTACTCCAGTCTTCAGTCACATGATCCTTCGGAAATATGTCTAATATGCTGATTTGCTGCACAAGAAACATTTGAAATTATTACCAGTGTTGAAAACAATTGTGCTGCTCAATATTCTTGTTGAAACAGTGATATCTTTTTTTACAGATTTGTTGATGGATAAAAAGTCCAGAGCAACAACATAAAAAGTGGAAATGTGTAACAATGTAACATTTTTACTGTCACTTTTTTGATCAATTTAATGCATGCTGAATAAAAGCACAAAGTTTATTTAAAGCAATCAAGCAAAGAAACAAAAACAAACTGTATAACTTTTTAAATGTTAGTTATTATATTTTTTTAACTAAAGTGTATATTATTTTCCTAGAGAATGGACCAGAAATGCTGTTGATGCAGCCACATTAATGTTCATGCACTATAGCTCAAGGCATTGCAATTCAAGCATTCCTGATGTAAAATGTTTCAATATATTAGGATCATTATAAAATACTTCATTCAATTGATTTTATACATTATATATATGTAACAATATACTGTATATCATACATATTCAGATTTAACATTTATATGGGGAGTTACACATTTGGTTTAATTGTTCGCAATGTTCTTTAGTTTGTGTGTCGCAAAACTTTGATAACATATTTCATACTGTATTCATCTGGTACAGATCACTCAGTAGTAATTCTAAATAAAAAAACATGAAATGTACTGCTAATGTGAGAAATATCAGAAGAGGGCGCTGTTACCAGATCTGAAGACATCTCTTTGCTTTGAGCTGGTGGAAAACAAAGACCTTGTGTGTTAAAACACTGATGCTCTGGAACATTAACCATTTAAGTGCTGTCTGCAGATAAGGGGATTTCTGAGCAGTGCTTCACTGAATTCGGATGCCACAGTGCTCCTATTAGTTCATCTAAAGGTTGGAGCTCACAAATGTTTAGTCAAAGAAATGGGTTTATGGTGTTTATAACATAATTTGTGTTGCTAAATACATGTAAATGGTGTCTGAATCAGTTTTAATATACATAATGTTACATACCATTCACCCACCGCACACAATTAGGATGGCGGTTTTCTATCTTTAATACTAATATTCTAATTCACTGTTCTGTTGTGTTCAGTACTGGATATTCACTGAGAGCCATGCATCACACTTTTAGTGCAAGCAGAAATCTTGCCAACTCTGCCAGCCGAGCTGATTAGAGAACAGTCCAGCACACGCGGATCCAGGAAACAGAAAAGGCTTCTTTCATCTTCAATTGTTTGCTGAATCTATTTACATAGTAACCCGTTCATAAATATTGAGCCCATTTCAGAAGCATATCTGTTTGTGACTGTGCTGTTGTGTCCACAGAGCACTTGAGAATAGCTGGAGCCACAGTTCTTTGGTAAACCGAGGCCATGAAAAACGTATGGTTATGCTTGCGGGAGTAAGTCTGGAACATTCCATCCATCCATCCATCCATCCATCCATCCATCCATATATTAGTGCTGTCAAACGATTAAACGCATCCAAAATAAAAGTTTTGGTTGACATAATATATGTATTTAAAAACACACACATGCACGTATATATTTCAGAAAAATATGTTATTGTAATATAATAAATATATTTATTTATAATATAAATTATATGAAATGTAAATATAGACATGTAAATATTTTCAAAATATATACCGTATGTGTGTGGTGTGTATTTATATATATATAATACAAATACACAGAACACAAATATATTAGGCAAACAAACACCTTTATTTTGAACGCAATTAATCGCGATTAATCATTTGACAGCACTAATATATATATTACTACTAATATAGATTATGCAGTTTTTAAATATAATATTTATTTCTGTATTCATTCATTCGTTTTGGACTTTATGTTGAAATGTGAACTGGATGTTTTTGTACGATTCACCATAAAACATGTATCTTTCTTTTAAAAATGCTGAACTATCAAGGATGCTGATTTGGTGCTCAGTTATTACCAATGATTAATCATTTGTATTATCAATGTTGGAAATAATTGAATAATTTAGTGGAAACTGTGAAACAGTGCTGTGAGTGGGACATGACTATGGAACTTTCCATGGCATGTAAAGTCATTTCCGTTTGTTTGCAGTTTACACCTGCATGTTTATTGATTATCATTTGGAAATATGTGCTCTCTCTGTGACTGACAAAAATTCCCCGAAGGATAGTTTTTTGTTTATGCACTGAAACTCAATATTAAGCACAGTGTACATCTTGTCCTTTCATTTTTGTTTGTGGACAATGTGTTACCATGACAAAGTGGGCCATTCATTCTCTCAGAATCCCAAAGAATGCAGAGTTTGGCAACAAAATGAAAGTTTGAGAGCGCATTTGGATTTATTCTGACATCACCGTTTTTGTTCTTTCACAGCTGGCCCAGTTGATCCCTTATTTGGACCGGCACTAAGCAACAGCCCGTTTCATACCTGCAGATCATTACACTACAAGTCTTAAACCACCTCGCAGAGACATGGAATACTATCAGCAGCAACAGCTTGCTTCACTTAACAACAGAGACGTGCGCTTTTCACAACATTTAAAGGATATGTTAAATACATCTTGTAAGTAACATGTCCTGTTTCCTCTGACCAGTAGATTACACTAGCAGCAAGCACTCAAACAACACAAAACCTCTTTCATCTTCTTGTAAGTTTAAGTTTGGTTTCTTTCTTAGGAGTATTTGATGCTATTGTTTGGTAAAAGGCTTGGCGAGTAAGATTCCTGCTGGCCATGCACACGGCCCTTCACAAGCAAACACAGGCCCTTCCCTCAGATGGAATCTTGTACTCGTTCCTTCGGGATCATGGGGACGTCTTCCCTCTGATGGAATCTTGTACTCGTTCCTTCGGGATCACAGGGACGTCTTCCCTCTGATGGAATCTTGTACTCGTTCCTTCGGGATCACGGGGACGTCTTCCCTCTGATGGAATCTTGTACTCGTTCCTTCGGGATCACGGGGACGTCTTCCCTCTGATGGAATCTTGTACTCATTCCTTCGGGATCACGGGGACGTCTTCCCTCTGATGGAATCTTGTACTTGTTCCTTTGGACTCACGGGGACGTCTTCACTCTGATGGAATATTGTACTCGTTCCTTCGGGATCACTGGGACGTCTTCACTCTGATGGAATCTTGTACTCGTTCCTTCTGGATCATGGGGACATCTTCCCTCTGATGGAATCTTGTACTCGTTCCTTCGGAATCACGGGGACGTCTTCCCTCTGATGGAATCTTGTACTCGTTCCTTCTGGATCACGGGAACGTCTTCACTCTGATGGAATCTTGTACTCGTTCCTTCGGAATCACGGGGACGTCTTCCCTCAGATTGAATCTTGTACTCGTTCCTTCGGGATCACGGGAACGTCTTCACTCTGATGGAATCTTGTACTCGTTCCTTCAGGATCACGGGGACGTCTTCACTCTGATGGAATCTTGTACTCGTTCCTTCTGGATCACGGGGACGTCTTCCCTCTGATGGAATCTTGTACTCGTTCCTTCGGAATCACGGGAACGTCTTCACTCTGATGGAATCTTGTACTCGTTCCTTCGGAATCACGGGGACGTCTTCCCTCTGATGGAATCTTGTACTCGTTCCTTCGGGATCATGGGAACGTCTTCACTCTGATGGAATCTTGTACTCGTTCCTTCAGGATCACGGGGACGTCTTCCCTCTGATGGAATCTTGTACTCGTTCCTTCTGGATCACGGGAACGTCTTCACTCTGATGGAATCTTGTACTCGTTCCTTCGGAATCACGGGGACGTCTTCCCTCTGATGGAATCTTGTACTCGTTCCTTCTGGATCACGGGAACGTCTTCACTCTGATGGAATCTTGTACTCGTTCCTTCGGGATCACGGGGAAGTCTTCCCTCTGATGGAATCTTGTACTCGTTCCTTTGAAATCACGGGGACGTCTTCCCTCTGATGGAATCTTGTACTCGTTCCTTCGGGATCACGGGAACGTCTTCCCTCTGATGGAATCTTGTACTCGTTCCTTTGGGATCACGGGGACGTCTTCCCTCTGATGGAATCTTGTACTCGTTCCTTTGGGATCACGGGGACGTCTTCCCTCTGATGGAATCTTGTACTCGTTCCTTCGGAATCACGGGGACGTCTTCACTCTGATGGAATCTTGTACTCGTTCCTTCAGGATCACGGGGACGTCTTCCCTCTGATGGAATCTTGTACTCGTTCCTTCTGGATCACGGCAACGTCTTCACTCTGATGGAATCTTGTACTCGTTCCTTCGGGATCACGGGGACGTCTTCCCTCTGATGGAATCTTGTACTCGTTCCTTTGAAATCACAGGGACGTCTTCACTCTGATGGAATCTTGTACTCGTTCCTTCGGGATCACAGGAACGTCTTCACTCTGATGGAATCTTGTACTCGTTCCTTTGGGATCACGGGGACGTCTTCCCTCTGATGGAATCTTGTACTCGTTCCTTTGGGATCACGGGGACGTCTTCACTCTGATGGAATCTTGTACTCGTTCCTTCGGGATCACGGGAACGTCTTCACTCTGATGGAATCTTGTACTCGTTCCTTTGGGATCACGGGGACGTCTTCCCTCTGATGGAATCTTGTACTCGTTCCTTTGGGATCACGGGGACGTCTTCCCTCTGATGGAATCTTGTACTCGTTCCTTCGGAATCACGGGGACGTCTTCACTCTGATGGAATCTTGTACTCGTTCCTTTGGGATCACGGGGACGTCTTCCCTCTGATGGAATCTTGTACTCGTTCCTTCGGAATCACGGGGACGTCTTCACTCTGATGGAATCTTGTACTCGTTCCTTCGGAATCACGGGGACGTCTTCACTCTGATGGAATCTTGTACTCGTTCCTTCGGAATCACGGGGACGTATTCCCTCTGATGGAATTTTGTTCTCAAGATTCTCAAGTTCTCAAGACGAATCACGGGGACGTCTCAAACACATCATGTACTAAAACTACTGAAATTTCATCTGGATTTTATCTTGCCTTTAAATTAACACATTATGATATTTAATGTGAGTAGTGAATATTAACAAATACGTTTTATTATCATTAATTCATTAAACTTGATACAATAATTACTATTTAAGACATAAACAGAATTATCAGCCTAATTGTATCTATGTTGCAACAATACACAATGCATACTACAATCAAATGTCTGGAATCATTAGTTTGCTTTATATGTTTTTGAAAGAAGTCTGTTATGCTCACTATGGCTGCATTTATTTGATAAAAAAATATGGTAAAAGCAGTCATATTGTGAAATATTATTAATATTATTATTTTAAATAATTTGTTTCTGTAATGCTGATTTGGTGCACAATTATTTTCAATGAATGAGAATGGTTCTTATTTTTATGGTCAAAATGTTTTTGCTGCTTAATAATTATGTGGAAACTGTGAAATATGTTTTCTCAATATTCTTTGATGAATAGAAAGTTAAAAACAGCATTTATTTGAAATATAATCTTTTGCAGTATTCTAAATGTATTTTCCTGTCAATTTAATGCATTCTTACTTTATTTCCTTAGTAACCCAAACCTTTGAATTGTATATCATAGTTTCCACAAAAATAATAAGCTTCACAACTTTTTTATGAATTATATTAATTATTAATAATAATTATAGTAAATATTTGTTGAAATATATGAATGATTTCTGAAGGATCATGTGACACTGTAGTCTGGAGTAATGATGCTGAAAATTCAGCTTTGCTTTAGAAATATTACATTTAAAATATATCCAAATGGAAAACTCTTTTAAATTATAATACTATATTTTACAACATTACGGTGTCAAATAAATGCAGCCTGTGTGAGCATAAATAAATATTTTAAAATATTAATTATTACAAACTTGGGTTCAGTAGCCTAGTGAAAAAGAAGATTAAATTATCAGAACATTTATTTGTGAAATATGAGATTGCTTATGTGTATTGTGCCATACCATGTAAAACCGATGATTGCTGCATGTAACTTTTGCATTTGAACTTTAAAATACAGTATATAACTTTAATTAAAGTTATTCAATCAGCTTATTAGTTGTATCTGCATTTCTAAGAGGAACATGGATGTATATTCAGCTTTATTTATTAAAATTAATTAGTGCTGTCAAACGATTAATCGCACGCTAAATACAAGTTTTTGTTTGCATAATAGATGTGTGACATATGAAGGCAGAGACAACAGGTAAGTGATATAACACAGAGGTGTATGGACAGGAAGTGAGATGCAGATCGCGAGGAGCACAATGAACAGCCCAGTGGTCTCAGCTCAATACTGAGAGGTGGTGTATGTCCTGCAGGTCTGTGAGAGATCAGGGAGCGGGAACAGAGGAGTGCGCCGTAGGAGACTCGTCGGAGGATCTAGGGGTAAAAACGCATAGGTACGGAGTCTGGCATAGTTCAGGCTAGTGAACGGTGTCGATTTGTGCTACCTGTCAGATTTCAATACCTCCCATTCAAACAGTGAATTCGACAACGAAAAATGATACCTGATAAATTATGTTTTATTAATGTGTACACCTACCCTTACAGTAATTCATATATATATTAAATAGTGTTGTTCAGCGTGAGAAAAAGCATGCAATATTGACGTGCGCATGCGCAGTAAACCGAGGTAGGAAAATCTGACGGGTAGGATAAAATATCAGGACACCTGTTGGTGAGTGAGTGAAAGGAGCGTGCTTAAGAGTGGTGACTTGATTGGAGACGGCAGGTGCAGGTGATCTGAACTCAAGTAATGGTGACTGCTAACAGCTGTGAGGCGGGGAGGATTCTGGGATATGGAGTCCCTGACTGACAGGAATGTGTGTTTTGTGTATATTTATTATTTATACATAAAACATAAACATACAGTATATATTTATAAGTCATTTATGTCTATATTTATATTCATATAATTTATATTATAAATTAATGTATAAACATAACCTTTTTTTATGAAATATATACATGCATGTGTGTGTATTTATATATACATAATAAATATACACGGCACACATACATATATTATGTAAACAACATTTTTTATTTGGATGTGATTAATCACGATTAATCAGTTCACAGCACTAAAATTAATACATGCATGGGAAATAATATTAACCATAATCAAAATTATCTTTAAAATAGTCACTCTTCATCTCAAATCCTCATCAATAAAAGAAGGGTTTTACCCTTTCAGCGATATTGACATAATCATAAATCCTCTGCCACCACAGAGGCTTGGGATAAAACTTGGAGCTCTTTTGAAACCATCTATTTTTTCATTCATTTAGTAATCGCCTACACTAAAAAAAAAAATTATCCAACACTGTTCAGTTTATAAAAAAAAAAAAATGCTCTTTTATGTTTGTATTTAAAAGAGTTTCTGGTATGTTAGTGTTTTGGGGAGTTAACATTGTGGTAAAGTGCAGAGCATGTGCTCGGGTTGAGGACCTGCTAACATGAAGCTAAGTTGTTAAAAAAAAAAAATTCAATCAAGGGGCATGCCATGGATGAAACAATATCATCTTATGCTGTGCTTCGGAAGTTGGATAATGCCTAAAGTTCAGTAAATCCAACACATCTTTTATTTTTCTGTGTAGAAAGATGTCTGCCTGATAATTAATTTTCCTGTTAAATGTTTTAGTTTAATCAAGCATAAATAAACAATGCCAGCAATGTATCAATTTAATTTAAACTATATTTGATCAAATTGAGTAGGCTCAACTCAATTAAATTTCATCGCATGAATTAGTTTTTTTATGAGTTGGGGCTACACATATATATTAGATGGAAATCCTGCCCTCAATTAAATTGAGTTAATCCAATGAATCATTTTTTTGAGTGCAGCAAACAGGTCTTCACGCTCTGCTTTTGTGATTTTTGGAATATTGTTATTAAGAGAGAACAATAAATCAGACAATAACTCAGCATGCTAACAGTTATCAAGATTAGAAAAAAGTATTTCTTACTATCCGAATCAGTCACAAAATGCAATTATGTATGCTTGCACCAAGATAAATAATAATATTAATTGAACAAAAAAATACTGAGAAAAATGACAACATTTGCACATACAAACACTACAAACTGACAGGGAAGAAAAATAAACCAGGGGTGAGGGAAGTGCAAATACCAAATACTAAAAAGTGGTTATAGAACACATTTATTTGTCATTTTAATTTGACATTTGTATTAATATTTTATAAGTATTTATGTATTTATTTAATTTAATTTGTTCTCTAAGGATTATGCATGCATATTATATGAATACTACTGTTGCATATGTTGCATAAAAAAAGTCCCTCCGGGCATACAATAAAACTACTTTAGTTTCACCCTGGATGCTTCTCCAACATCCCTGAAGAGAATACTTGCTGACTGCTTTTCCGTCATAGCCAGGTCAAAAAGCTCAGTTTTGTAACATTCATTTAATGGCACAACAAAGCTAGCACTAATTTATTAAAAAGCCTTTAAGATCACGAGAAAGGCATTATATTAATTACAACATGTTATAACATAATACCAAATACATTTATAATATAGTTGTATATTGCAGGAAAATGTTCCACACAGGTCAGCCCGAGGTATTTAAATAGCTTGTTTTGGGTCCAGAACGAACGCTCGTCTTGATTGGCCAGAAGAGAAGCACGTGACAAGGCAGTCACGCGCTTTCCAGGAACCCGTCAGGAAGAAGATAAACAAAACAAACCAGAGAGGAAGACGGCGTGGATTGAGAAGAAATGACATTAAGTTTTCCTAAAGACGGATAAAATTGGAATTACAACCTTTTTTTGTACTAGTACATGGGTAGCTTAAAGGTGAGTCATCTTTCTGACTATGCCAAGGCTGTGAAGTGTGTGAGGATAGTTGTTTAGGGATGATAAAAACATTGTCTCTTGGAGTTAGCTCTCTGGCTAAGTTTCGCTAGCAGAGGGGAGGGACGCGGAGGCCATAGTGTGAAAGCAGCGCTCTAGTTCCTCTATAAAGACTACATGTTCTCGACTGTTCTTTACGCGGATGCAGCGATATGCTGTGTGTTTTTGCAGCTTGAGCTGCCCGTTTGTCCTTTCAGATCAATATTTTTTCCCGTGGTTGCTTAGCTGGCCAGTCATTGGTGCTGAGTAAGGGCAAGAGATGTTGCTTGTTAGCGTTCAATTACTCGAGAACTTCTAGAACATTACACCTTTTAGAGATCTCCTCCAGTTGACACACCCATGTCCTTTATTAATAAGCTGATGATATAAATCAAGTGTATTAAGTATAGGTTCTCAGAATTAAAAACTAATGTTCTAAGAGAAACTCCTTTATTTGCTGGACATAAATTATTAGGCTGTACGTTATATCATTGGTTTTATGAAATCCCTGAATGAACTTGGAAAGCCTAGTCATGCATTTATAGCGTTCAGCGACATTTCAGTCCATTGATTGAAAGTTGCGTCTATGTTTATCAAACATATGTTACACTAAGATGATCTGATACATGTATGAGGTGATTTGTACACTTGTTTTATTTGTATTCACAGATTATTGTATGATGCCTTGCTAGAATGAACCCCACTAACGTTAAGTATGTAACGTTAAGGGTACACGCCCCCATCAGCACGATGTAAAGTGAAATTGAAACACGGTAGTCTGCGGTATCTAGACTGTCTTTGATAACTAAGTTATCTGAAATGATTTTCAATTGTTTTGATTGTGCATTAAAAGAAACTCGAAAGCTTTAAAACGCAGTTTGTTTTCCGTTTGAACGAGTTGTTTTATCGCAAAATGATTTTCATTTGCCAGCGGCTTTGTGAAAACTTCAAAATTGAGTGCAAACTAAAAGTTTATGAGGAGATAATGTTTTGCATTCCATCTGTTTACGTAACATGAGGGAGGCCTGCAGTGTTGTTTGTTGCTCGTCGACTCAACCAAGCGCTACGAGGCGGGACGTCTATGCATAATTGTGCTTGATTGACATCGAGTAGGTGCAATCGTTTGGTTGCGGAGGCGGGCTATGAATTTGCATGCAGCCAATCAGAAAGCGCCATTACGTGGGCGTTGGCGCAGAATCGCAACGGGTTAGGTTGACGTTATTTGTTTTTGAAGGGGGCCATGTTGAGTTCAGGGTGTTGTGAAGTGTTAGTAGGTCAGAATATAATATGATTTTGGCCATAATGCGCAGATTAGGTTAAGCGTTTAAGTGCCATTCATTTGTATCTGTTTCATGCAGATGTGTCTAATCGGCGAGGTCTCAGAAGTGTAGAAATGTGAGCAGACGAGAGCTGTTTATTGTAGGTCATTTATGTAAACATTGCAGGGGTGGCCCTCTATAGGACAGATGGCATTACATCTGCAAGGTTATATTTGCAGTTTATTATTACAAACGCATGTGGAGCCAGATGAATAGACAAACAGGGTTTGGTTGGGACTTCATTCAGAGGCCTGTGCTGATAGTAGCTCAGCTGATGTGTTATGGCTGCAATTTACTTTCCTTGCCATGAAATATTAAAGTGCTAAAAGTCGAACAGTCATCTCTGAACTACAGCTTGTATTTAGTTTCTTTGGTAAAGGTTCATCCTAATTTGAATAAGTGAGCAATTATGTGTTTTAATTAGTTTAGAAATTAGTAAATAAAAATAGTTCACGTCAAAATTTGCTTTTATATATTATAAATGATAAACAAAACACACACACACACATATATATATATATATATATATTTATTATTATTTTTAAACCCGTATGCTGTTTTTGCTTTGGAATATAAAATAAGAAATTTCAAAAAAATATTTTCATACAACAAGAGTTTATAATGTCTGTAATACAGATGAACAAGAGTATATTGCTGATATCAATTACACAGATTTTTTTTAATCCATAATTAAAAACAAAAATTCATTAGACGTGTTCAGTTGATGAAAATAGTTCTGAACTTTATTAGAAAATTAGTAAAATATATTAATTACACGTTAATGTTTTGTAATATTACAATAATTAAAATAAATAAAAATAGTCAAGCTTCATTAATATTAACTGCTTTAATATTCTGAAATGTATAAATAATGTAGGAGTGAGGAAAAAATGGAGCGAAATAAAATCAACTTAATTTCTAATATGTTTTTCTAATATGTTTTTAAATATGTACGTATCCACATCCCCACATGTTAAAAAAAAATATATTTGACTTTACTCTTATGTTTCTTTTGCTCTCAGCTATTTTATCAAATTAATTTTGTAAGAACAGAGAAATGTTTAGAAAAATATCAAACCAAAAAACGGGCTATTCCTTCACATTCGTTGCACTTTTTATCCAGTATTTGCACAGTGTCTTTTCTGAAACAAGTGCTCAGATGATCAAATGCAATTTTAGTATTTTTCACATTAACAGTTGATCTTAACATGATAATAACATGTTGCAATAAACTCTATGTTGGGTCCGTTTCCTGTTATATTTACTTCGAGAAAGCCATTCAATGCACAAACCTTGTTCATTAGTCAACAGAAAATAATAACGCTAGAAAGGAGCATTTTGCTTAATATATGCACCGTTTCAGCTGTTTTTCACAGTGCTTCTGTTGTCCTTGAGGGCAAGACTGAGTCTGAGAGCCAGTGCTGTTGCATCTCAGCGAGCAGAAACCTCTGACATTTGCAGAGTAAGGCTGTGCATTTGAAGGCTGGACTGCAAAATGCAAGCTTGTTTGTAATTAACTCAGACTCAGTCCTTTTTAAGGTGCAGACAGACATTGGAGCTAATAAGACGTTAAATATGAATTGTAATAAGCTCTCTCTTGTCATACTTCCTGTGTATTAGGCAAAGTGTTTCTGTAGCTTTAGCGTAAAGGCCACCAATTTGATCACAGCACGCCTACGCTTCAGATTCTTTAGCTTGTGCATAACAAAGCGGTGAGTGCTCACTGCTAAAAACTAGTATGGCAAAGTTTTAGATTTATGAACATGCAAAACTTTTATACGGATAAAATCTGAATATTGCAGATAGTTGTCATGATAAAATATACTTTATTTTTTCATATTGATTACTTTCATTTAAAACATCTTTGGTAGTTTCAAACACTTCTGTTTGGTACAACTACTGCATTTCTGATAAAAGCATTCAGTGCACCTTACATACGAAGAGTTTATTTTAAACAGATAACTCTGGGTTTTTTTTTAAAGCAAATTTTTTTTTTCAATTTTTTTTTCAATTTTTTTTTACCTAGTAAAAAAACCAACTGCAGTTTAATTGGAATGGACAATGAAAAAACATGATTTTTGATAATTATTAAAAATAAAGTTATCTGTTCTTGCAAATGAACTTTTTATGATTTTCAGTTAATGTGATTTATCTAAAATTGCTTTAGCTGAATTTTGCCTAATAATTCAAGTAAATAAATAATGCATCTCTAATGTGTGTGCATGGTCCAGAAGAATAACCCTTATTGTTTTTTGCACATAATGCACAGCGTTCTGTTTTACCATGTTTAATGTGCTGTATGCACATTGATCAATGTTTATATGAGATGAAAATAAATACAACCTGTCTGTCATATAAAGCGATCATGGATTCAATTAAACTGCTTGATTCATATAGATTTCTTTAAATGGATGAAAGATTTGCGTTCCAAATATGAAAAAATTCTTATGGCTACATTTTTGGGGAAAAATGTAAATGTGATTTTGTTAATATTTTATTAAATGTGTTGGATCAGTGGTTGCCAGTTGGTTAGAAAAGCGATATAAATTAACTTTAAACAGGAGGAGAAAGTGTTGCCTGAGTCTTTCAATAAATGTCAGTCAAATTATTAATCTCTTGCTTGGTAGAAACCAGCCAAATGAGGAAAATACAGGTTGCATGACATGCCTTTGTCTTCCTAAAAGATAGGAACATGGCAAATGAAAGAAAAAACTGGACTACATTAAATACAGATTCGCTTGCAGTGAGGGAAATATGGTTTGTGTGGACCACAATGTGGTTGCTGAGAGCATCCAACCAACTTGAATTCAAGAGGAATTTAGAAACCAAAGCTTTTATTTATTTATTTTATATAAAAAATGAACAATTATACTAGTACATGTTAGAATTTCTTTGCAATATTATTTTGTTTAAAAACAATGCTTTGGTGTGTCAGGTTGCCGCTTGGTGTCCACACGATGGAGCGCTGCTGTATTTGTAGTTGTCTCACTCAAAGGGCACTGGTAATAAACTCTTTACTAGTCTCCTTTGGCCCACAGTGATGTGTCCTGTGCTTTGTTTGAACTGTATGTGTACGAGCCACTGTGTTTGGCTTTTCAGGAACTAGGCGACTGCAGCAGATTGTAAACATACTTGACCGGAAACAAGTGACCCATATTATTTTAAACTGGAAGTATGTCACGACACTGAGTGTAAATAGTCCCACAAAAGGGTTGATTTTGAAATTAAGAGACACTACAAGTACATGGACAGGCTCATATATCATCCATTATGTATTATGCAATCCATTATGGTTTACTTTACAGGTGTGTTTTATAATATCAATGTTGAGGTCAATGTTGCTTTGATTTGTGTCATACAGATTGAAGTGCACAATAGTTAGTGCCAATGAGAAGTCGTCAGTGAATGTGGTCTGAGACAGTGTAAGGAGTTTTAATAAAAGTAACGTCCTTTTCACCTTGTCAGGCAAATCTTTGCTTCGTTCTCAGCTAACAAGTTGAGTTCCAGAGAGATGGTCAGTGAGCACTTAACCTGGGTCCTTACCTGTTGGACGTGTTCTCGGTCCGATTCTCGAACGAATCATTCGGACCAGAACCTGTTCAACTGATTTTTTCATGAATCTAACATTGCTAATACTACCAGTCAAAAACAATAGGCAGCACAACTGTTTTCAGCATTGATGATAATTTATTTTTTCTTGTGCAGCAAACGCTGCCTTGATGAGCATAGGAGACTTCCTTAAAGAAAAACATTAAAGAATTTAAAGGGATAGTTCACCCAAAAATGAAAATGACATGAATTACTCACCCTCAAGCCATCCTAGGTGTATATGACATTCTTATTTCAGATGAATACAGTCAGAGCTATATAAAAAATTTCCTTGTCCTCGCTGATAGCTTGTAGTTAGTTTGCTGACATGAAGCACATCTGCGCCTCTGGCGCCCCGATTCGATTCCAGTCCTTTGCTAATCCCGCTTCCCGCTCTCTCTGCGCTATGCTTTCTTTTCGTATTTACACTGTCCTATCAACAATAAAGGCATAAAACAATCTCGACATCCATTCACTGCTATTATAAAACTTGGAAGAGCCACTTATGTAATAAAATGAAATTATTATTATTTTATATTGTTTTCCAGTAACTATTATTATTATTTTTTTAACTCTGATTGTATTCGTCTGAAAGAAGAAAGTCATATACACCAAGGATGGCTTGAGGACGGTAAGTTAGTCATGGGGTAATTTTCATTTTTGGGTGAACTTTACTTTTAACGACCCCAAACGTAGGAACGATAGTGTGCATTATATAATTGTATTACATTAATGGAAATATCCTCTTTTAACTAAATCAATGCTAATTCAATTTTGATTGAGGTAAAACTTTGCAAAATCAAACTGGGATTTGATTGGCTAACCTCATAATCCATCAATTGCCATTTTGAAATGACGTTTTGGGTATTCAGTGCAAAAGCATCATTTCAAAAGCACTGGTATCATGTTTCCTCTAATCTATAGTCTGTAAACTCCCAGATCCTATCCTTTCATTTCAGCCGCTCGGGGACTTGTATTCATGAGAACAATGCTTGTTTACTACACAAGATAATCAGTATCAGCTGCCCTGTTTCTCTTTCGCTCAGTTCCATCTGTCCTTCTGTATTTTCACATCGACAAACCTGTTGCTATTTGTGCTTTGTAGGCTAGCATATCAAAATTAATTTTGGTAAATCAGAATGTAGTTCTGCTGGGTAGACTACACGTTCCTCCACATTGCCCTCCTTATAGCGATCGTGCTTAGATGAGTTATCACAACAGGTGGATATATATTTTGGCAGGATTGCTCATACTGTGCCTGTGCCTCTTCCTCATTTCGGTTTCCAAATGCAGATGTCTGACCATTCTCCCAGACAACCCAGCCCCAGTTTTGACCGATGTCCATGCTGGTTGTTGTAGGAGTGCTCGATGCAAATCCGTAGTATTATTGCCCATACTTATGTCCTGTTCACACTGACAGCAGGTTTGTCGCTGGGACCTGTCAGTTCACTGTACCTTTCACTGCGTTTACGGTCCTACATTCCTTTTCCTGGAATACACCAATCCAAAGATTCTATTCCCCCACAGAATCCTATCCTTCTTCCACCCCAAAGCTACGAAGAGCTGCTGGGACGATGTATGCTTGTTGGCCAAAACCCAGAAACAAGTTAGAAATTTAGCACCTATGGTTGGATTGTCCTGAACTCAATGTTTTTTTGTATTAGTTTTGGGGTAAATGCCTGAAATAAGGTCTCTGGTTAACACAAACTCAAGATGTTTTTGTTTTATTCTGTAACATATACAAAACAGTGTTTTAAAAAGTTTAATTTTTTTACAGTTTTTTTCAATTGTCTTGAATGGGACTACAGAGGTCTGGGCAATTAAAAGTCAAACAGTGAACTCCTCTACTTACTAGTTCACATTTACAGACGCATTGTTTATAATGGCACTCTTACTAGTCGAACTCAAATTTCAGGGACAATTTTTTTTTAGTTTTTTTTTTAATACAATCTTAAAGAATTGTCGGAAGCTTAATGTTGGGAAGTTGAAGTCATGTGACTGTGGTGTAGTTCGTTTACATCCTACGTTTAGGTTTTTATGTTTGACGATTGCATTTAGGCTTTAATATTCATAAAATTGTGTTCAGTTGTGATGATTAGCATGAATAACAAAACATGTAAAGGCTGGAATATACTACACAACTTTGTAAATCTAAATATTAGCAAAATAATCTTGTTTTTTGTTTGAAATAAAATGATTTTGGCAGATTATTTTGCATGTTCGAAGCAAAAAATCACTTAATTTTGATTAGTTTTTTCTGAAAACAAGACAATAATTTTTACTTGTCTAAAAAATCCTTCTTGATTTTTAGATATTTTGGCTGGAAACATGACAAAATCTAAGTAAGATAAGCATTTTTTTTAGCAGTGTTATACAATAATCTAAAAGCCAATGGAGAAATCCGGTTGGGTTTTGGTGGCGGGAACAAGATTGATGCTAACTTCTGGTTTGACCTACAAAAATACATCTTCACTGTAGCACAATATTCCATTGACATAGACGGGGGGGTTTATGAGTATTCAGTTAGGTGCCTGATTAGTATTAATTGGTGATCGTAAAAATATTTTAATGAATGTATTTTAAGTGGCATGTGTTACTATAGCTAAAAGGCTAAATGTTTTCTGTTCTTTGTGCTTTGTTTGCCTACTAGCTTAGCATAAAACAAGGTATCTTATGGCGACAAACTCCATATTCATTTAAAAAGTAGCCTATGTTCTTAAAAGCATGAATGTGAAAATACAAGTTTTCCACTTGGGATTACAACATTGTGATGGCATTCATATGTGTTTAGCTCATAAATACAATATTTTTAGATGACTTGAATGCACCACAGGAATCTGGGCATACTAGTTAATTTACATACTGTTTATATTTGGAAAGTATCTAATTTCAAATGCTGTGACTGTTTTATTTTTGTTCAAAATGTGCATTATGAAGAGAAAGCTTTTGTATTTAAATTACAGCGGTGTGTAATCTCATATGAACAAGAGTTATGAATGCTTGAATCAAACTCTCGGTATCTTGCAGGAGATGTCAGCCCATAAGCTCTGCTGACTTTACTCCATTTAGTACTCCATCTTTGTTCATTTGCATGAAGTTAAATTTAAAAGTTAAACTCCCGCATCCTGTTGTCAGT
Source organism: Oxygymnocypris stewartii (assembly GCA_003573665.1). NCBI lineage: Eukaryota > Metazoa > Chordata > Actinopteri > Cypriniformes > Cyprinidae > Oxygymnocypris > Oxygymnocypris stewartii. The sequence continues at coordinate 180,155 of QVTF01006172.1, forward strand.
GGTTAATGTCGCTCATGTTGTCGGAAACTGGGAGCTCTCATTGAAAATGTATGACTACAGGTCTCTTTGTTGCTGTACATTTCTTTAATTGTGAACTCTTTAATTCTTTTTTTTTTGGGGTTAGCGAAAATAATAATTTTTCAAATTGTGTGGCTTGTTGAAGAGGCTTGGCCAGTAAGTAACTACCCTAGCAACTCCTTAGAAACCACCCAGAACACTATAGATACCTCTTAGCAATGTGCTGAAACCCAGCCAGAACGAGAACGCCCTAACAACCAGTCAAATTTTGCACCACTCACATTTTCTTTGCAGAGGTTAAAAAGCGAGATCTTTTTTGTAGGCTATCGGTGAGTAAGCAGTAGAATAGTGGAGCGCTGAAGGGAAATGTTTTTTTTTTCTCACTCTGGTTCTGTGGGCTGTATGCAAACCCCGCCGTGCACAAAGCCAAAGGGTGATAAGACGCTTATTTGACTCGCTCGGTGCACCAGGAGGAAATGATGTCATCAAGCACAAGAGAGACAGGATTGTTTTGCTCGGCGCTGAAGCTGGCCAGCACAAGCCTCACATGCTCCGACGTATTTCTGTTGATTTGCTATGCAAAGAGTGTCCAGCGTTTTGGGTCTTGCCGCCTATGGCTGTCTGTCTGTCGAGGGGAAAGGGTTCCGCTGATGTTGTTTTAAAAATAGCCCTAGTGTTCGATGCTCGTGCACTATTGCTTCCCATCAATCTGACATGATTTAGGGTTCCCTTCTGTTCCTCCATGGATCTCAGGCAACCTCCATAACTTTTTGTGACCCTAGATTTTTAGGAAAACCCGTTTTTCTGCGGATGTTTGCAGATGCAAAAAAGCATTGATGTCAATGAGACGAACCTGTCCGTGGCTGTTCTAATGTCAGCACACAGTTGTTTTTGACAGCTGTTTCCTCTCAGTGTTTCATAGCCTGTGCCAGTTCACAGCTTGTAAGTTACATTTTGTTTATAGACTTGCACTACCGGACTGCGCAGGCCAAGTGTCCTGTTTTGTGCACCGATGTTTGTGCAGATAATGTGTGTTATTGTAACGTTTGTGCTAGCTAACTGCTCTCCTGCTCTGTTTTCTTTCCACAGACAAGAGTCAAGTGAGGAGGACAACTCAGCCACACTTAAATGTGCTGTGAAAGCCTCCATATTGAAAACCAGAACTCCTTTTTTATTTTTCATTGCTTAAAATCTAATTTCCACCAGAGATTGACAAAAAGATAGGGCGACTGAGACAGGGGAGGTGGCAGAAAAGTTTCCATCAAGGAACTGAAGATCTGTGCTCTGCAATGCCTCAGGTATGGGCCCAGTACTTTAAATTGTTGGTGCCCGTTGAAGTATTTTGAAATAGGTGTCATGGGATGCTTCTCTTGCTTTCATCTTACAGCCCGGCATAAGCGGAATGGATCCTTCCTTTGGGGATGCCTATCAAAACTGCTCTTTTACTGACCAGGCACTGACCAGCACAGACCTGTTGGCTAGCAGTTCTGACCCAGATTTCATGTATGAACTGGTGAGTTCATACCCACAGTATTACTGCTCCATTTGTATTCATATCTAGAGGATTTCTTTTCACACTACAGAACCTACACTCATAGAAAACATGATATTATAGCGTTGTACTAATTTGTTCCTTTGTTTTATTTCAATCATAACTTAATTTCACTCAATTAAAATGAGGGAATGAATTGGTGACTGCACTTTATCTAAAATGGGGAAAGAGCTAAAAGAGAAAGAGCTATAAAATGTGGCCATGAATTAATAAGTAAAAATAATTATGTAAATTAGTTGATTTACTAAAATAAGGATTTTATAAAATATCTTTACTCACAATTTCTGCCGTATAAAATATTTTAGAGCTTAGCATAACCAGAAAATTGTATGCTCTTTATGAAAATCACAGAAGTCATCTTGGGGCCCACTTGGAAGTTTTATATGGGCCCTAAGCATTGTGCATTTTATTAAATTTAATAAAAATGTTTAGCCCATAACGATTACACATTGTGCCATCTATAGAGTGACAGTATTCTTGTCAATTAAAATGACTAACCTTGTAAATGCACTGAATTAATTGCAACCCAAGGTCTAGACAGTGTAAACCATGGAACAAGATTACGCAGGGTTATGTTAATGACACTGGGTTTTTAATTTTAAGTGTGAAAACCCCACCAGTTTCTTTAGTCTGCTGTACAAAGTTGAGTTACATTTTTGAATGTTTGCAGGATCGGGACATGACTTGTCGCCAGAGCCCGAGAGGAGATATTTTCACAGTCGGGGACTGCAAAGACATGGACAGCATGGATCATCTACCTGAGCTGGTAGATAATGACCCTGCGTACAGCTCAAACTTTGAGCAGTGGGACACGTACTGGGAGGACTTGACTAAGTACACTCACCTCGCCAGTTGTGATATCTGGGGCACCAAGGAAGTGGATTTCTTGGGCCTCGATGACTTTTCCAGCCCTTACCAGGATGAGGAGGTGATAGGTCGGACACCCACCCTGGCCCAGCTCAACAGTGAGGACTCACAACCAGTTTGTGACACTCTTTACCATCCGGACTTGCTGGTGGGTCAAAAGCAGCTTTTGTTTCCACCTCAGACCATGGCCAAGAAGCCTGCAACCAGCGCCTCATCAAGCCGCAACCCTCTGCCGGACTTCGCAGAGGGATCCCAGAAAGCTACCTGGCCTGTTGCCTCCAGCACTGACACAATGGCCAAGGCCCAGCTTCAGGGCCCTAGCAAAGCCTCGTCTGCACTTCTGGACAACATGGATTACGTTCGCAAAGCTAAGGTGCGCATCAGCGTACCACGTAAGCCTTTTGTAGAGAGCTCCACCCAGATTAGCGTTTCTGCCTCTCGTCTTATCCAGGAGCATGAGTCGTCAGCTTCGCAGGTCAGTGAGGACCCAGTCATTGTCGCTGCTAACACGGCATCCTCCATTAGCAGCGAAAAGAGAGCGGAGACTCCTAAACGAGAGGTACAGACCAGTCCTGGTCCAGAAATAGGGACTCTGAGGACTGTGCCACAGAAACTCCACTTCCCTGCAGCTGCGGGCAGTGAAACCTTGCTCACCGTGAGTGCCCTTGGATCCGACGCTTCTGCCGCTGACAAAAAGAAGAAGGAGGAAGAGCACAACTACTCATTATTCTTAACCAGGGCCAGGCTGGCAGGGAAGGCAACTGCTGACATGGAAGAGGAGGAGGAGGAAGAAGAGGAGGAAGAAGGTGAAGAAGAGGATGAAGAGGAGGAGGCAGAGGGATTGGATCTAGATGATGAAGACCATGATGAAGACCATGATGAAGGGTTTGGCAGTGAACATGAGCTCTCGGAGAATGAAGATGAAGAGGATGAGGATGAGGACTATGAGGGCGACAAAGACATTAGTGACGTTAGTGATGCGTTCTCCGAGCCAGGTGCGAAATTACATGTTTTCTTGATGCTGTTAATGATACTAGTATCAATACATGCTGTGCTGTACATTCAAAACACAAAGCATCAGACTTTCTGAGGTACAAAATTGAATGCCGCCAAGCGAGTACACAGTACATTTAGCACAAATAGACCTACAACTGAGTGAGCAGGAAGAGAGAGTGTATAGCGTTAATTCTACTAGAATGTCATTGCTCTCGAGTAGCATTAGGAATTACAGTTCATTTTACTATGACAGTGCATTGTAAGGTTGTGTGCAGAACCAAAGGGAAGTGAAAGTAACAGATGATCTTTCCCAATACTTTGTTAAACATAAAAATTTCTTAAATAACAATAAATTATTGTGATGCCACCCAAAAGCAAATGCATGTATAGGTTCTTAAAGGCGTGAATCTCTTCTTGATTTTTATTTATTGTGGCATTATGGAGCTAATCATTTGAGACATTTTAGATCACGGGGACCAGAAACCGTTTAGTTAACTGTATTCTTCTCTTTAAAGAGATGGTTCATCCAGAAATTAAAATTCATGATGTTCCAAAACCATAAGATATTAAACCTCAGAGATTTCTGTCCCTCCAATAAAATTCCATTTTAAAAAGACATTTCAAAAGTAATCCATACTTTATTTATTTTATTTATTAAATTGCAATATGCATATTTTATTATGTAAAACTCTTTTGATCAGTACATATTATTAGTTGCAGCAGTTTGCAATTTCAGTTTTGGATTTGTCAAATAGTGCAGACTTTAGTGCAGACCAGTGATGCCAGCTAAGATGACAGAAAACATCTTTGAAGTATGATAATTTGTCAAACCCGTGTCCAACTCCACACATCCTGGTGGAAACTGAGGAGACCCAAATGTCCACCTGTCAAAAACAAGAGTTGGCAGCGCCACTCACTAGACTTTTTTTTTTTGTCTTGCAGTGTTTTGTTAGCTAGTCATCTTAAATGAAGCGTGAAATGGAAAAAAGTTTTTTTCAGGTTGGTCTAAAGAATGTTTTGCAAAAGTTGTGTTTGTAAACATTGCTATTTTACCTATTGCGTTATTCTTCTATAGTCTCCTGTATTTGCTGTATAAGTTGATGAAATTAATATTTGATGAAAATAACGGTCATCAGTATCACTGGACTATACTGAAAAAATTATAGCATTACTAAAATACTGTCTGGTATACATAACATCAAATACCAAAACAGACGTAGCAGTACTCATATTTGGTATTGTGGACATCCTTAGTGAAAACGTGAAACTATGAAGCTACTAATATCTCGAGCGATCCCTTGTGACTTGTTATGGTTGAATTGAGAATTATGATTGCGCATTTACATTATAATGGTTTGGTGATTCTGTAAATGCAGGATAGGAAAAGATCGTTGCTCATTTCTTTCTTCGTCTCATTACCGTCCAATCGTTTAAACAGGATGTGACACTGATATGGTTGATGATGTCAAAGGCTTGACGGCTGGAATTTCCAGGAAGAGGGGAAAGCGTCGATACTTTTGGGAGTATAGCGAGCAGATCATCCCATCCAAACAGGAGCGCATGCTGAAACCTTCCGAATGGGACAGAGACACACTTCCCAGCAACATGTACCAAAAGAATGGCCTGCACCATGGTGAGACGTTCACTGTCCATCATATAAAGTCTATGAACACAGAAGGGGCTATTCAGCTGATGTTACAGATTATAAATACAGTGGATTTAACGCTTTTATGAAATGTAGAAAGTTTGGACAGAAGTAGCTTTTACTAGCTATTATATTAAAGATCTTTTAAAATCTCCCTTTAAGCCTGATATATTTACATTAATGCTTGTCTGACTTGTTTAGGTAAATACACAATGAAGAAGTCACGGCGGACGGATGTAGAAGATCTTACTCCGAACCCTCGAAAGCTGCTTCAGATTGGCAATGAACTCCGGAAACTCAATAAAGTCATTAGTGACCTGACACCGGTTAGTGAGTTACCCCTAACCGCTCGGCCTCGGTCTAGAAAGGAGAAGAACAAGCTTGCATCCAGGTAAAGCCATAAATAGATCATCTACTCCTTGAATTACTTCTGCTTTTATTTCTCAAAGCTCACATCCCAACGTTTTCTCTTAAAATCCTATAAAGCAATACCACTATAGGTAGACTGGTTAAACTATATTGTGTGCTGTTAGTGAATAAAATGCTGAAGTACAGCGCACCAAAATGACTTTTTTTAGAGAAATACTCTTGATTCATCTTTGTGTGCTTTTTCTTCCCCAGGGCCTGCAGGCTGAAAAAGAAAGCTCAGTATGAAGCCAACAAAGTCAAGTTATGGGGCCTTGGAACTGAATATGGTACGTTTAGATAAATTAAATATCAAAGGAAGTGCATGAGATGGTTTATTGTAGAATGTCTTGACCAGATTGAGTGTAACCACTTTGCTTACCTTTGAAACGAGACTCGTTTTTAGATCAGTTAGGTTTTTGTGCATACAGAGTATGCCAAGAATGAGACGAATATATGATTATCTTCTTTTCAGATCGTTTGCTGTTTGTGATCAATGCAATCAAAGAAGAGATAGTCAGCAGAGTTCAGGATATTTCACATGACAAAGGAACAAGCATGACAGAGAAGCTGGAGAAACTCATTGAGGATACCTTAGGTAAGAAAATGTGCTACATTGCATTATTATTAACACTTGTAAAAGTGCTTTTAGCATTAAAATTGCAAATGCAATTTTTGTGTGATCTTGTTACAAGCTGTCTTCAAGTTTCTCCTCAAATACTCGTCTAACAACTCAATACATCTTACAAGCTGAGTTGCAAGAAATCTGCATGTGTTACAAGCATGATCAAGCTTGTGTCCCTGTGTCTTCAAGAAGTTTAAGAGCCTTCACATTGCTTCGCTCCGTGCTGTGACCTCTGTTGTATTGAAACAGTTTTCTGAAGAAATGTGTGTTAGCACATCACAATCAGCACATCACCACATGACATGACCTCATCCTACTGTTATGTATGTTACAAAACAGGTTTAAAAGAACATAAGGATGATGATTTTGATTTCAACATGTTGAAAGCTCATGATCTCAGCAGAGTTTCCCCACAAGACTGTGAAGTAAACAGCCCAGTGATCTTGACTGTCCTGTTACTTAATTTTTGAAATTGTATAGACAATTTAATCCTAACCCTCAACTGAATTCAAAGTCATTTAAAGGGCTAGTTCACCCCAAAATTAAAATTCTATCATATATTCACCCAAACCCTTTTTCATAGAATGCAAGAAACGCAATAGTGATTTAAAAAAAAATTATATCCTGACAAGTGACAACCATTCTCCATATAAATGACCAAAATAACCATTGAAGTTTTGAGCGTTTTCATACGACCTGTGGAGTTTTGGAACAGCCTTTGGAGTAAGGTGTTGCTTTAATGGTGCTTTTTTGTCATTTTGGAACGTGACAGCCCAGATCTCCAATCAAATTCATTATATTGAAAGGAGTGGCCAGTGCATTCTTCAGCATTTCTCCATTCTTTAAAAGAATAAAGCCATTCAGGTTTGCCACAGTATATATGTGAGAATTTTCAGTTTTGGATGAACTATTCCTTTAAGATCAAGGAAGGTTACGTTGCTACTCGATGTAGTCTTAGTTCCGACAACGTATACACATGACCAACGTGGCAACATTTTTGCACTTTAATGGAAATTCTAGCAGTTTTATTGTATTACTTGGTATGGTTTTATTAATAAGTTCTCTTTTATTCATACAGTGCAGACACCAGTGTCCGGCCAGACTTCAGACTTTGTGAATCAGATCCTGGAGAACACTGGGAAAGGAGATGCCACCGGAGGGTTGGTGGGGTTGCGTGTGCCCACATCGAAGGTGTAGAGTCACACGTGAAGCCATCCACGCCATTCTTGTCCCACACTGTAAAGGCCCGACACTCTGCATGCCCATTTCACTTGGAGACACATCTTCACATTTAAAGTGAATACATGCATACGATACCCGCTTGTCCGTGCATACGTATGTGTATATTCACCTCGTGCGCACCGAAGGAAATGAAACTAGTAGTTAACATTTGCACTCATTAGTCTGTTTCCTACCATGTGTGCATGTGGCTGGTATCGATTAACAGGCCGCCATGTTGCAAATATTAAAAGCCAATATGCGAGATACCTCCAACAAATGAGAAAAAAAGAGAAAAAGCTAAAAAATGAGCACCAGTTCTTGCTGTAGCCATTTTCCTCTTGCGTCCAGCTAAATCTGTCAAATGCCCATTGAGAGTTTAGGGAAGCAGAGGCGCACTCTGCAGAGAAACTACGAAGGCATTAGATCCGTTGAATTAGCGGTCAAAAGGTGTAAATGCAGACTTTCCGAGTTTTTGAACCCGGCGTGTACGATTTCACCCTCGTTAGGCCTACTTTATACACTTATTAATCTCTCAACTGAGGGCATAAGTGTCCGGGGGAATTCCTGTTTGACGATCAATTTGACGCACCAACTACAACAAGGCAAACGCGAAGGAACACCGATAATTACCGATGTTTAACGCAAAGTTACTGATGTTCGGTGCATATTTGTCAAACAGGGATGTTTCAAGAGAGTTGCATGTGAGGAAGAGGGCCTCAAATGCCCTCTCCTAAAGATTTGCGATCGTCTCAGGTTGGAAAGAGAGAGAGAGTGTGTGTGTGAGGGTTTTATTTTCTTCTTCTTTCTTTGACTTTAGAAGATGGTCAGTTAAATCCCTTTTTGTAAATAGGCAGATTGATTATTATCCACTAGTGAATCTTTTCTTTTCTACACTTTGGTTGAAGTGCCCTCATGTCAAATCACCTTTGATGTTGTTTTGCATATTCTCAGCGAAAGAGGCTTAAAAAGCTGAATCCCAGACTGGGTTTTGTTTATATTTGTACTTTATACAAGTAAGATTCATTGTGCCTTGCAATCGCGGAGTTGAGGAAAAATAAACTCTAGAGAGAGCGCAAAAGGACCATTTTGCAGAAAGCAAGTCGAAGGGGGGTCAGTGGGGAGTGGGGTGGGGTTGTTGGGTTTGTAATGTATTTCAGCTCTTTAAAGATACTCTGAATGTACATAGGAATATGGAAAATATAGATATATGCCACAGAGTCTGTGCTTTGTATCATAAGATGGCTCTGGCAAATGTACTTTTTTCGGTACTTCGTTTAAGAGGGGATGAAATATAAGAAATATTCACATATAAAAAAACAAAAAAATGATATTTGCACACTATATTTTGATTGTTTTGTTTTTTGTACCAAAGACACATGCAACTTAAAATGGCAACTAGCCAGTCTAAGTAAGGTTTTGCACAGCTTACCTGACACCGTATTGAATGTAGGAAAAATGGTAGGGTCAGGGATTTCTAATGTACTGTGAAATTTGCTTGGGTCCAATTCTCTGCAGAAAGAAGCGTTCATTCGCATCCTCGTCTAATTTTGTACTGTTCCTTTTGTTCTCATATGTATTTGTACCGCCATTCGGTTTCCCTCCTCCGAAGATTTGTTGCGCATTTAAAAGATGAGCTATCTATTTTGCCCATAGAAGACGTTATCACAAAACCAAAATGTTTACTATTCTTCCTATAGTTGTAGAGAAGAGTTCATATACAACAATTATAGATGTCATCGTCTTGTTAAGAGTTTGAATACGCATTAATCTGTGCACACATTAAGATGCCACCTTCTGAAATGCTGTTACTCGGCATGAAACATTTTTATGCTTGTCTTCTTACTCTATTGAGTATTGTTGAAAGAAAAATGTAATTGCGTATATTTTTGTAGAGATTGCCTTTATATTTCCTTTCTGTGCTACCCACAGATCGCTCTGAAAAGTCTGAAATGTTTTTGAAAGCACTTATCTTGCTAAGAGAAATCAGATGTTCCTTTGCAAATTGTTTAGCGATAGATTGTCAGTTAAAATCCTCATTTAAAATTGTATTTAACACAATCTTATGTATGATTATATATAAATATACTTCATCGGCTGTAACCATCTCACAATAAAAAGTCCAAGTTATTTTTAACCCCAGTATTGAAAAGAAGAAAAAATTATAAATTATATTTTGCCTAAAGTGAAGCCTACAAAACAAAATGCACTTTACACTCAAATTCTCAATACCGTAGTTCAAAGAATTCAAAACCGCATACATTTTTTTTATCAATAGAATGCATTACAGTGATGTATACTTACAATTGTACTTTACGATTGCGTAAACGAGAATTACTTCAATGAGAATTGAAGAGGAAATGTGCTTAACCGTGATCTAAAATAATAACTTAAATAGTCCTAAAATTAGGCTTCATTGTCATGATTTAAAATATTCTGTTCTTATTGGAGTTGTGACCTAGAACGTTTTTGTGAGATTTCCCTGCCGCCACAATCTCAAGCTGCGGCGAATTGAATTCAGAAAAATCTCTTCCAAGTGGAATTGTTAAGGGTTTGTTAATGCCTTTTAAAAGTGACTTTATTTTTGATGATGAAGGTTGTTTTTCAAATATCATTTTAATCAAATAAGGGAGAATTTTTTTCCTTTAAAATCTAAACTAAGAATTTTGTAAAGCTATTTTTATTTGCTTTTAGTAGCATAGTAAAGTTTCTATATACCGTCCACTATGTGTTGTAAACTTTTTCCTGTTTTTGTACATAGACATGAATTGAAATTGATTCGAAATGTGGAAAATATACACCGTATATTATATATCTATAAATGTATAGTAAGTTCTATATTACATGTAAGAAAGCAAAAGCACTTTGTCTAGATAAAAAGAAAAAAAACAAAACAAACAAAAATAAGCTTTCCCCCTCCCATTTGCTGCTAAACCGACCTCGTTTGAATGCTGCGTGTGTACTTGACTTTTGCCATCTTGACCAGGGCAGTGTGACAGAGAGGTCTTGAGCAGAGACAGACGTGTATGTGTCTCATTGAGTAGTGAGGACTCTGACGTCACAATCTTCATTTGCCTTCAGTAGACATTTCCTATGGAAAAATACAAATTCTGCTTTGGATTTTTCTTCAGGTCGATGTACAGTGTTGACACATTCTCTCTGGCCAGAGATAGGTATTGATGTCGTGGATTTTTTAAAGTGATTTTTTTACTTACCTGGGGGAAATCAGAGTTATTTGAAAAAGTAGCTCAAAAAAAAAATAGTATATTAATATCGCTGTACTGTAAGGCAGTTCCATTTGCCATGGGGAATCAATTGGACTATGTTTTTATTTTACGTTTTTTTCGTCTTTAAGAACCAGTCCATTCTAAAGAGACAGCAAAGCCATTTGTTATGGCGACAAAGACCGGCCTTTCTTGTGCCATCTATTGCTCAAAGCTTCTCCAAGTGGCAATAGCTCAATGATCATGATTGGTCCTGTAAAATAAGCTTGATGGCAAGTGACAATGAGCATACAGAGATGGATGTTGCTGTCGACGGCCTGCCTGTTTTGAGAGCGTAGCTTGGTAGTTATATCGTAGCGTGCTGTAGCAAGCTCTCGCATTCAACATGATGTTGTGAGCTGTGCAGTTTAGTGTTTTAACCAGGGGACTCTGTGGCATTCAAACAGTTAAGGAAAAGAAAAAGCCAGTATTTTATCTTTCTTTTTGTTTGCTGATGATGTTTTTATATAAAGAAAGATTATTAAAGAACCCACCACATGTATACACACACACACACATTTGTATACATGTGTTTGTTTTGCATTATAGTGTGATTCGATATTAACATTCATATTGGGCTGTCATGTAAGAATGAATTATGATTATTTTATAATCTTAGGGAAATAATTTCTGCCTTCAAAAACACAGATATATGCATCGAAAAACATAAAAAATACCAGTTCACTAAAAGTTAAATATATTCATTATTTATACAGCATTTCATATATTTTTCAGTTATTTAGAATCAAATTACTTTTTCAAAGGGAATAATGTAGCTTTCTCTTTCTGAACAATTTGCGTGGTCTTTTAGTTTGCTTGTTTTTTTTAAATCACGCATACCGTGAGATGCTATCGTATCCTGAAAAAAGAGTAAGCTAGCTATTACATCCATTCTTTGATTGATTGTTTTTATTGTCTGCATATTGTTGATGATTCAATAATTTTGGACGCGAAGCTGCTAAATCATGTTGTAAAATTGTATAGAGAATCAAAGATCATTCCCTGTTACATCCAAGCTACGAGCAATGACTTTTATATTGTGAACAATTATTTATCGAGAGATGGATCTTAAGCCACTATCTTTATACCGCAGATCCATCAAACACAGTTCGATCTCAATGGATAACTCAATTTGAATCCTTCTAAAATGGCTACAGTATATATTCAAGAGCTTTCAAACAAGCATTTACACCTTTCCTTTTCAATGGCTTGTGTAGATATGTGTTTGCTATATACACGAAAGATTACTCTTATTGGTGCACTATGCAGGTTCCACTCTGTAGAAGACAGGATGTTGCTTTAGTTTACTGCACTTGTTTTTGTAACAATTATATCTGGTATTGTAAAAGTGGTTATCGATGGTAAACAACATGGTGACTAAGCTAAGAAATCTTTTATAAGCATTTCATGGAAGGCGGCCTGTCTTATTGTTGCTAAATAAACATGCTCTTTCCAATGTATTTAACCTATTGAATGTTGTAGTTTTGTTTGTTTTGTTTGTTTGTTCACTTTCCTTTTATGCTGTTGTTTAATGGACCTTGATGATGAACCATTTGACCATTTCTGTGCATTTTGTTACTCTGTATATGATGTAATTGTTTCAACTTAAGTGTTCTTCAAAAGTAGAAAAGACCTTTTTTTTTAGAAGCTGTTTAGATGATAGCGCTTCAAGGTTTAGCAGCAGAACATGCATTCCTACATATCATGACTCCAGCTGCTTGTAAATGTTCCATTAACAAACCTGTATGCTACACTTGATCCCTTTAGATATGATATTTGAAACCATGGATATGTTTGCATATACACAGCATGACTATCGTGCATGCTAACCTTGCTAAATTGATATTCATGGAGCTTTTGCAACAGACATCGGGGCAGAAGAACGCTCTCGCCGTCTTTATTTGAACCAATGAGCACAAGTGGGGAAAAGAAACTTTGATACTTTGGTGTAAATCATCTCCATCGCACTCCGGCTTTCACCTGAAAGACCCACATTTGCACTTGGTTTTACAGAATTTGCGATGTTATTTTTGAAATGATGCCTGCAAAATCAGGTGCCTTATTCAGACATGAAAAACCAAACTTGATCTATTGACATTTTCTACAGAAACGAGATTTTGCCCATTATGCCAAGAATTAAATCAGAAGTTTCCTCTGAAATTCTCTTCAATACTTTTTTGCTTTAGTTTTGTTTGATTTTCTGCTGTCGAGCAGTAAGCTTGCTTCAGATGAGAACTGTTGCTGCTTTGCCCTCATACAGTTTTCATTGAACGATGAATGTAGTCTTCCTTCAGTGGAGTTCAATATGATTAAACATAAAGACTGTGTCCCATACGTTTTAGTTGAGAGACTATCCAAAGAGTGCTGCAATCATAGACTCATTTTTTTATGTTTATATCATACACACACTATATTGCCAAAAGTATTGGGTCACCCCCTTCTAATGAAAGGTTTGACTACTTTAGTAATTTCCATGAGTACAAATCTTAATGTTTAATCATATAATGATATTCTAGGGAATTGTGTGCTTCTAATTTTATAGCAACAGTTTGGACAGAACCCTTTTTTCCT